>PVJS01058451.1:0-11778 GCA_004027185.1 Glis glis
CCGGCCCTATTTTTTATACTTTATTTTGAAACCAGGTCTCACGAAGTTGCAGAGGGCCTCACTAAGTAGAGAGAGAGAGAGAGAGACAGCAAGAGAGAGAGAGAGAGAAAGATAGAGAGAGAGAGAGCTGAGGCTGGCTGCGAACCCGGATCCTCCGGTCTCTGCCTCCCAAAGTACTGGGATTACAAGTGTGCACCACCACGCCCGGCTGCTGTTCAGTATTATAGTCACTAACCACATGTGACTTTTGAACACCTGAAAGATGGCTCGGGTGACCAAGGGATTGTATTTTTCATTTCAATTAATTTTAATTTAAAAATGTGAAAAGCCACGTGTTTAGTTGCTATTTTTTTTTTCTGGAAAGCACAGCAGTGAGAATGTGAGGTAGTTTTATGGCCTATGCTGTCTTATTTCTAGTCTTAATGTTTGTAGAAATGTGTTCATTTCCAGTAGCATTTTCTTCACTTGGGTGTCCATATTATAGTAGGTAGAGATATCTAATTCTGCTTCTCTAAAGCTCTTTCTTTTGTATCCTGCCTCTAAATCCAGTCATGTGAAGGAAATAACACATTAAATGAGTTCAAAAGTCACTAGAAACACAGCATATGTTGTTGAGTTTTTGCTAAAATACACAATTGAACTGAGATTTCCTAACAGGTTACTATACTTGATTTAGCGCATAGGTTCAGTTTTCAAAAATGGCTTTGAGAGTCACTGTTTTCTTTGTGTGTATATGTGTTTTTAAATAAACTGCTCACTAATGGGCAATCTGAAAATGTGAGAACATTCTTTTTGGAACTATTAAGCATATGGAGAGTTTGCATTTTCAGAGAGAAATGAATTAATGGAAAATAAGATTCTGTTCTGCACTGGTGCTGAGCTTTGCAACATAATGTATCTTAGGCTGATTACAATTCAGTCTTTTAGCAGGATTCTACATGATCAAAGCTTTTGGCTTCAGAATTATTTGGTTGAAATGATTTGGAAATAATGTTACTGTCTAAGTTATTCTATCTTCTCTCTGTTCAGATAAGTATGCTAATGGTATGCTAAAGCAAGGCTGTCCATCTCCGATTATATTTAATTAATTATGCATAGATTCATCCAATACATAAAAATCTCAGAAGTTTACCATGGATTTATGTTATTAGCAGGGTTATAATCATTTTACTTTACAAATATTAATATCTAAGACCTGGCTCTTTTCTTTCTGTTGGGATTCTTTTGCAGTGGGCTACGCATAAGAAAGAGAACATGGAATTTCTCTTTGTTTAATTTTTCTCAGATGAAATATAGCCCTGCAAACTCCTTGTCTACTTATTTTCAAATATCAAAGAGTAGAGATATATTTTAATTTTTTAAACATAGTGGTGTTTAGTTTATGGCATCAATCTTGATTATAGTTGATAAAATCTATTAATTAAAATAAGAATAATGGTGAAGGTACATCATCAGAAAAAGCAGAGAATGTTATACATGTCTATGCATCTCTATCTAAAATCCTTCCCATTGGCTTCTCCCAATAGCTGTAAGACTTCAGGAGAGCCTAGGAGAGTTGGAATTTCAGTTTCCAATAGGACATAACACTCAGATCATCTCTTTCTGAATATTTCAGCTGAGCAGCAACCTTTTGGGACAGAAAAGGCTGGACACACCAGAGGGAAATAAAATAATATGGAATTCAGAAGAACTCTGAAAAGGGGCAGGAGGAATTAGAAACAATCTTTTCCTAGTTCAGATTTTGCCTGTCTTGTCTTAATGATAAAAAGGGATATCTACGATAAGAATACAAGACTGTCAGCTTAGCTCATTATTATTTCTCCCAGAATTACTTCCTTGGGTGATTCACTATTCACAATTTACCTGAAATTTTGTCCGCACAAAGTTGTTATAACCCCTAAATATATACATAATATAAATCTTTATGACAGTACTTGAAAAATTAAAGTTTTTTTTTGTTTAGTAGATACACACATAAAAGCAGGGAAGTATAGAATATGTATATGTATCAACTAAATAAAATATGCTTCAATGTAAAATCACACATTTGTACATATATGCTTTTGTGAAATTTAATTAAGATTAAAAATCAATTTGTTCACAATGGAATTCTACTCAGCCATAAAGAAGAACAAAATTATGTCATTTGCAGGAAAATGGATGGAACTGGAAAATATTATGCTAACTGAGATCAATCAGTCTCAGAAAGTCAAAGGTAGTATGTTTTCTCTCATTTGGGAAGCTAGAGAGAAAATAGGGACCATAAAGACTTTAAATAATGCAGGGAGAGCAGTTGAAGAGGGATAGGAGAGAGAGTTAGGGAAGAGGACAGGGAGGATGGAAGAAGGAAACAGTTCAAGTAAAACTGTTGCAATATATGAAGATGCTACTACCAATCTTACTAACTTGTGTGGAAAGAGGATGAGGGAGCAGGGTGGAATGTGGGGGGAAATTCACAAAGAGCTGTGTGTAGGTATGTTTTTTTTTATCACATTGAACCTCACTATGATGTATAATTGCAATGCATTAAGAAAATATATACATATTTTAAAAAATAACTTGCTATATTCTCCCAGTATATAAACTTCCTTTGAAATCTCAGGTACTTAGAAAAAAAAATAGCCTCTTCCAGTCTACTGATTTACTACCTAGTAGTATTCTGAGGTGATATTTTAATTTTTCCTTTTTTACATAATTTCATTTATATTAAATCACATTATGCTTATTTGATGTGTGAATATATAAGTAGTGTGAAAATGATTAGTCTTTATTCATTCTCATTTTTTAAAGCAAGGGTTTTATGCACTAAACTTAAACTGCTGGCATAACCAATCCTTCCATTAAGTCAGATCATGTAGCACCGTGTGGGACATTATAAAATATTTGAGATTATATGGAACTACGGTGGGGGAGGCAGACATGTGAGAATAGGAAGTCTCAGGTCCATGTTCTGACTCCTCCTTTTCTTTGAAACAGGGTCTCACTACGTTGCTGAGGCTGGCCTCAAATTTGGATCTTCCTGTCTCAGCCTCCCAAGTAGGGATTATAGGCGTGTGCCACCATGCCGGGCTCTGTTTCCTAGTATCTCTTTGGGCTGGGAAAGTCATTGAATTCTCAAGCTTCAGTTCCATCATAGTAATTAGAGATAAAATTCCTTGCTTTATTTTCTGTACTAAAAATATTTTATATGGAAATACTTTGAAATGAGAATGCTATACAAATGTCAGGCATTACTGTAACTCCAGGAATGAAATCATTCTTTGAAACAATTTTTTTAAGACCATATATTGTGTGTAAAATAGGAAAAGATGAGAATTTCTCAACATATTTGACAGACTGGCCTTTTGTGAACTGCCATTGGCTTTTACCTCTTTTGGATGACCTTGGATGGAAGGATAAAGAGGCTGGCTTTTGTTTTTAGTGGCTATGTAGTGTCATGACCATAATCTTTCTAGGGTTTAGTATTAACAAGGAACAATAAATGATAGAATCATAGTGGTGGATTTATCTTATCAAATGGAATACTGAATTTATCATTAGTAAAATTAAGAAGGAATTTTTATTACAGTGAATTGAAGACACACAAAAAAGTTAAAAACATTCTTTTTAGAAAAGTTGTTTTTAGCCAGGCGTGGTGGTGCACGCTTGTAATTCCAGTACTTGGGAGGCCGAGACAGGAGGATAGCATGTTCAAGGACAGCCTCAGCAACTTATGGAGGCCCTCCGCAACTTAGTGAGACCCTGTTTCCAAATAAGAAATAAAATTGGTCTGGGAGTGTAGCTCAGAGGTAGAATGCCTCTGAGTTCAGCAGCACAGTACCAGCACCACAAAAATAAAAATAAAAATATTGTTTTTGAGATTTTTAAAAAAAGTATTAAAGTGTTTTTCCCAGCAAAAAAATGGAAATTTTCTTCAACTTCCCTAAATTTATTTACAGCTAATATCATTATTATCTTTTATTTTATATGGGAGAAGGATTATACTTTTAGCAGATAAGGGCTTCAAAATCCTACATTTAACCTTCTAAACAAATTTTAAACAGGTAGGAATAATAATAGTAATAATAATAATAATGACAATTATTATTAATTCCAGTTGTTTTTGAGGTATAAATCATGTACCATAAAATTCATTGATTTTAAGTATACAATTTAGTGTTTTTAGTAAGTTTATGCTGTTGCACAACCATTACCACAGTGTTTCAGAGCTCTTCAATCAGTCTAGACAATCCTCTCTTGCCAGTTTGCAGTCAATCCTGGTCCCGTCCACAGCTACATGTAACCACTAATCTGACTTCTGTCTCTCTAGGTCTGCATGGTATAAAATCTCATACAAATAAAATTGTACAATATGTAGTCTTTGTGCCTGGCTTCTTTCACTTAGCAAAAAAAGAAAAACAAGGTTTTTTTTGTAGTACTGGGGCTGAACCCAAGGGCATTCTATCTCCAATCTACATCCCGAGTCTCCCTACCCCTTTTTAAAAATTTGAAATAGGGTCTTGCTAAGTTTCTGAAGCTGGCTTTGAACCTGCAATCCTCCTGTCTCAACCTCCCAAGTAGTGGGATTACAGGTGTGCACCACCACACCTGACTAGCAAAATGTTTTTGAGGTTTATCGGTGTTGTGGCATATATCCAAAGTTTGTTCCTTTACACTGCTGAATAATGCCCATTGTATGGATACGTCATATTTTGTTTATCTGCTCATCTGTTAATGAACATTTTCATTATTTCTAGTCTAGGTCTCTTATAAATTATTTATATAAATATTTAAGAATCTCAGCAATCTTTTTAGATCAGGTATATCCTGCATGGGGATTGAACCCAGGGACATTCTACCTCTGAGCTATACCCCAACACTTTATATTTTTTACTTTGCAACAGAGTCTCACTAAGTTGCTGAAGTTCTTGCTAAATTGCTGAGGCTGTCCTCGAACCTTCAATCCTCCTTTCTCAGCCTCCCAAGTACTGGGATTATTGTTGTTCACCACCAGGCCTGGCTTAGAGAATTCTTTACTTAAGAAGTACATAGAAGCCACAGGAAAAGCCTTGTTTGGCTAGTAGATTCTATCAGTATGATATGGAGTTCTGGCTGAAGTCAAAACCACTTTGGTATCTCTGAGGAGGGAGGGGATGAGTTTTCTGTTAGCCTTTCCTTCCCATACTCTTTGAGTATTACTTTTAGGTGTATGTTTTGTAAGTTATATAGTTTGCATTTGTTTTTATAAATTAATCTGAGAATTAATTTTTAAAATATATACAATGAACTTTAAGCCACTTATACTTAAGTATCTGTTATAACAGATATACCTAGCTTTATTTCTATGATTTTTTATATACTATTTTAAAATTTTTGTGGCACTGGGAATTGAAACCAGGGGCATTCTATCTCTGAGCTATACCCTCATTCTGATTTTATTTTTTATTTTGAAACAGGATCTTGCTAAGTTGCTGAGGCTGCTCTCAAACCTGTGATCTTCCTGTCTCAGCCTCCCAAGTACTGGGATTATAAGCATGTACCACCATGCCTGACTTGTAATGTCTTTAAAAATTTTTTTAATCTCTATTATAGTTTTGTTTCCAATTTTTCCTGAGACTACATTTATGTGTGTATAGTGTATATTTTAACTTTAAATTAAGAATATTAGGATTGAAACAGTGTCATTTCACTTCATCTTTTAATCTCACCCACCTCAGGATGAAGAATATTGAAGAAAGATGGACTAGATTTTGGCTGAGGAAAACAAAGAATCTTTGTGCGAAAAGTGGTCTATCAGTTTACCCTTGAACAATTGGTAGAAAACAAATAAGTAGAGTTAAAGAAATATATAGCTATTTGGTGATTTTTATAACATATAAAATTACTCATTTCATCCTATTATTTCTTGGAAGTGGTTAGCCTTGGCTGTTTTGCTATGTGATCTTTGATTCAGAGCCCAAATATAATGCTCAGAACAAAAATCCTTCTAGCAGTAACTAGAAATGTGTTAGGTAATAGGTGAATGTTTCGGCTTGGATATAAAGTGTCCCCCAGAGAAGCTCACGTGTTAGGCTAGGCAGCCAGGTTCAGAGCTGGGGTATGGCTGGAGAAGGTGGGTCATTGAGGGTGTGGCCTTGGGGCTAGTATCTGTCCCTGGCCACTTTGTCTTTCTTTCTCTGCTTTCCGGCTGCTGTGAGGTGAGAGTGGCCTTTTCTTCCTTCCTCATACTCTAATGCCCAGCCGTGGTTTCTGCCTTGGAGCCAGCCAACAATAGACTGGATGAAACCTTTGCAATCTCTAAAATCATCGTCTGATTAACCTTTCTTCCTCTAAGTTGAGCTCAACTGGTATTTTGGTCATAGCAATGAAAAAGTTAGTTAAAACAGTGAAGGAGTAGAGCAAGGTGCAGCTCCAGTAGACCTCTGGGGGTGGGAACTCCCACCCCTGACTCTGCAGGACAGATAGGCTCTGCAGAACGCAGAGTGTGAAACACAGCACACTTACCAGTCTTGAATGGAGAGCATTCTGGCTCAGCCAAACATATCAGTGCTATTGCATATCTTCTTTGTAATCTACATTTTTATGATTCAATAAAAATATAAATCTGCCTCTGAAAGTATTGACTTTTTCTACGCTACCCCAAATGAAGCTGCCTCCTCTAGAGCAGAGGCTTAATAAATGACTGTTGGATTGAGTGAATGCATGGATAAACACAGTTGTCAGATATGGCCCTGAAGAGGTGAAATGTTTAATTTAGTATGTATATTCACTTTCCATTTTGTTAATAAGAAACTACAGACTGGAGCTGCAAGATAACCTTTACTAATGAGAGTGACATTGCATTCACAAACAACTGAAACCTCTTTACCAGGCTTGTAAAGTGTTTTCATTTTACAACCAAATTTGATTTGTCCTGCCAAATTTGCATTGCTCTGCTCATTATTATCAATAGCAGGCTCTTCCCTTTTTACCCATTTCCATTTAGATCATGGACTAAATTGTAACTTCCTCAGCCAAAGATTTTTATCTATCCATAAAATAATGATGTAGTGATAATTTCTGTCAGTAAACAAGAGCTTTGAAGGTTGTAAAGCTGGGGTTCAGACCCTGGACTGTTTTAGTTTGGCCATACAGGGCCGTATGGGAAACCTAGTTAGCCTTCTTTGGAGCCATTTTTGGTGCTGAGTACATTTGCTGGGAGCCTCTTGCATTCCACATTTATGCTGTAGCTACCCACAGGCACATGGTGAATACTATTGGAGGCAGTCTGTATAAATGCTTTTCCCAGTCATTACGGCATGATAGCCAGAGCTAGTCATCTTTACCATTTCATAAATGAGGATCCGATTAGCGAAGATGTTTTACATACTTGGTGGATAATTTGGGATAAAGTGTAACTCTGCTTTGTTAGGTAGTTAGCAGATGGGGTCCACTGGGATGAACCAGAAGTTTACCTGCAGAGCCTTGCTTACCTTGTTCCCCTCCCCTGTGGAAAGGAGTCAGAGAAACAACATGCTGTCACTAAGGTGTGACATGCAAAGGGCAGTCAATCACCCCAAATTTAATACGTATAAAGAAAGTGTCCAGAGAGACTATAAAACCTGACACATGGAAGACCCCATGCTGTGTTCCCAGTCTCTGGAAGACAACACCATCACCCCAGGATGCCCTTCCACTCCTGGGATGACCCATTCCAGACCCTTTCTCCTGTCTTCACAGCCTTTCTCACATGGGGCCTTCACTTCTCTAAATAAACCTCCTGGATTACCCATTTGTGCTTTCTGTTTGAATGCTTTCCAAGCAGATAAGCAAGGACTGAGGTTGTGCAGAATAATTTAAAAATCTTCCACCTGGTAACATATATGGTGCCGTGAGACTCACATGTATCTATACTTATACGATGCTGTGAGACTCGGATGCATCTATAACATGCTGACTCCCAGACCAAAGTGGCTTTAGATTCAAAGGAACACAACCAACGTTTTGCTGCAAAAGCTGTGTTTAGCTCTCAGCCCCTGGGCTCATGATCTGTGTGCTGTCAACACAGCTCCACCCGCATTTGGAACAGGATGCTGGAGACCACCATGTCTGTGTGTGTTAAAGTGGGCTTGAGCTCTGCCTTGCTAATTACAAAAGCACAGGTGCGTTCTTCCATGGGGGCATTTGAACTTTAACTTGACTCCAACTCATAGGCCAGACAGGGCCAATTCCTTCAGAGCAAGAGGTATAGAAGCATCTTCGATTCCTTTTTCCTCTCCATAGGCAATCCTTCAGTTACATTGAATGACTTATTAAGAAAAAACATGCATATAAATTGTGTATCATGTGCCAGATTCTTAAGCTAAGTGTTTACCCTAGAGGAACATTTTAATAGACAAAAGCACACAAAATGCCTGTCCCCTACTTTCCTAAGTGACAAATAATTAGCATTTTCCTGGGTACAACTTCTCACCTGGAAAACATTTCTCTCTGTTAAGGACAGGCATCAGGTAGGAGATACACATTAGAAAAAAAGAAATTTTAAAATTAAAATTTCACACAGTTTAAATGCTAATCAAAACATCATCCAAATCGTATGAAACTAGGGGTCCCTCAAAGTAAACTAAGTAAGAGGAATTGAATTAAACTTACATGCGTCTAAAAGTCTATTATTCAAGCAGTGAAAATAAGTGGTTAATATGACTCAAGAAGAAAAATTAGATTGTGGATATAACGTTCAACAACTTTAAAGTGATTTTGATTTTTTTTGCATTGTTTCAATTTGTTTTCAAAAGAAAAGATGAGAAATGCAATTAATATGGCTTAACTCTGCAGGATAAATATTATTATTTAATGATGTATAAAACAACTCTATTCTAACAGCTTCATGCTGGGTGCAGAAGTGAAAAAAACCACAAACTTATGCTTATGTGAGTATGTATTTGGGACATTTAGTTCTTTATTTTGAGCACAAGGACTCATTTCACTTTGTTACCTATCAAGTGAGTATTTCGAGAGGCATTATGCATGTCACATAATCCTCGAAAACCTAAATGTCATACAGAATAAATGTTAGGCATAAGGGCTAAAATCTAAGTGTATCCATTTACTGATGGGCCATTTCCTCTGCCCACTTCACTAATTCTAGTAATGTAAAAGATATGTCATAATAAGTAATGATGGAGTTGGCATTGCTGAGTGAGCACCTGCCATGGCCCAAACACAGTCAGAACTCAGTGTATCTGCACCTGGACGAGATGATCGTGGCCGTCAGAGCTAATTCTGACTCCTGAGCCAGGCACTGAATGCTTTCACAAATCAAACTACATTTGGGTGGGCTCTCCCTTCTGCCCTTCATGGTGCTACTGATATTGAAGCCAGACTTCTCTGTTTTATGCACATTCCCCAAGACTTTCACCCCTCTGAGCTTTTCCTCATCTTGCTCCTTCCACCTGCAATGCTCTCACTCTATAGTTTTACATGTCTGATTTGTATTTTTCTGAAACGTTTTTTCTACCTTTTCTTCTAGTCTAAAAGAATATATTTATTCCTTTTTATGGCATTATTTCCCACTTGAATTATAGTTATTTTTGAGCATGCTTTATCTTTGCTATTAGATTGAAAGTTTTGTGAAGACATAGGCCATGCATTAACTATTTTTAGGTATTTTCTATATCACCTTAGAAAGTACCTATTACAGGCACCGATGAGATGCCATTTAAAGAAGGCATAACACTCCCTTGGCAAACATACCAGAGCAAGTAGCAAACTCTTGATAATTCCTTCCTCCTTATAAGTCGACTATTTTTTGGCCTTGACATCCTTAGCTTGAGCCCCATAAGTACACAAAGCAATGTTAGTTAAATAGGCAAAGGATGAGAAGGTGGGGAATAAAAGCCTTATAGGGAATGTAGATACTTTGGTAAAGTAGGGTTACTAATTGCTTGCCTCCTGTAACTTATGGGTATGGTGTGAGGATGTTAGTGGTGATGTTACGGAGCTCAGCATGCATTCTAGGCATATGGCTTGTCTTTCATAGCTGCTGTATATACCATTGTTCTTACCTAGATGCTCCTTTAGGACAGAACAATGCAATTTTCATTCATGAATACAGTTATCACCAGTACACAGGACAACAAGTTTAAATGATTTACTCTGTGTTTTAGGGTTCAGTTTTAAGAGAGGTTATACAGTACAGTGATTAAGAAAAGAACTTGACAGCCTAGGTTCAAAGCTCATTATTGTCTTAAAGTGGTTTGCCTCTCTGATTTTTGTTTCATCATATATAAAATGAGTACTCTGGGATGTTGAGTGGTTTAAATGTGGTAGCATATGTAAAGCACATTGAGTTTATTATTACTGTTATTTTTATACTCCTTTCCTCCATCCAGTGCAAGAGTACAGCTATTAATAGTGACATTTATTAGACTGGGAAAACAGCTTCCCATTGTAATTTATTCTGCAAGTTTCTTCTTTCCCTTTCCCCAGGACATAGGGAAAAGAACCTCTGAAGAACTCTTTACTAATCTTAAAATATGTGTTACATAAGAAATGTAGCAACTTAATTGCTTTGGAGACTGTTTATTAGAATACCTGGCATACTTATTTATTGCTTTTTATTAAATTGTAAGCTTCCTATATTCATAGGTATGCTTAGATGCAAGCAAAAGAGCTCACTATGAGTATTTAAGCAGAATAGTTTTTAAAACTGAATATTGATATACTCATAGGGCCATTAAGAGAGCTAGTAAGAGAACTGGGTATTCATGTACATAAAGATAAAACTAGACTCCTATCTTTCACCAGTTAGAAAAATCAACTCAAAATGGAGTGAAGACTTTAATGTAAGACCCAAAACTATGAAACTACTAGAAGAAATAATAAGGAAAATGCTTCAGGACATTGGAACGGACAAAGATTTTTTGGACAAGACCCCAAAAGCACAGGAAACAAAAGCAGAAATAGACAAATGGGATTACATCAAACTAAAAGGTTTCTGTACAGCAAAGGAAAAAACCATCAGTGAAAATACAACTTACAGGGCCAGGCGTGGTGGCGCACGCTTGTAATTCCAGTACTTGGGAGGCTGAGACCGGAGGATCCGGGTTCGTGGCCAGCCTCAGCTACTCAGTGAGGCCCTCCGCAACTTCGTGAGACCCGGTTTCAAAATAAATTACAAAAAATAGGGCTGGGGGTGTAGCTGGTACCACACACACAAAAAATACAACTTACAGAATGACAGAATATTTGCAAACTATACATCTGATAAGGGTTGATATCTAGAAAATATAGGTACTCCAAAAAAAAAAAAAACCAAACCTAGAAACAATAACTCAATTAAAACAGGAGTAATCATCAGGGAAATGCAAATTAAAACCACAATGAGCTGTCCCCTCATTCCAGTAAGAATGGCTGTTATCAAAAAGGCAAATGAAATTATTAGAAGAAGCCATAGGTCCAACACTCCATCATATAGGCACAGGTAGAAACTTCCTCAACAAGAACTCCAAAGCACAGGAAATTAAAACAAGAATTAATAAGTGGGATAGCATTAAACTACAAAGCTTCTGCTCATAAAGGAAACCATCAAGAGCTTAAAGAGAAAGCCTACGGAATGGGAGAAGATCTTTGCAAGCTATCCCTCTGACAGAGGTCTAATATCTAGGATATACAAAGAACTTAAAAGACTTTACACTAAGAAAACAAACAATCCAATCAAGAAGTGGGCAACTGAAATGAATAGACACTTCACGAAAGAAGAGATACAAATGGCCAATAGATACATGAAAAAATGTTCAACATCATTAGCAATCAGGGAGA
>PVJS01058452.1:0-11801 GCA_004027185.1 Glis glis
CTCTCTCTCTTTCCCTGTCTCTCTCTCTCTCTCTCTCTCTACCTAGTGAGGCCCTCCGCAACTTCGTGAGACCCGGTTTCAGAATAAAGCATAAAAAAATAGGGCCTGGGGTGTAGCACGGAGGTAGAACACCCCTGGGTTCTATCCCTGGTACCGCAAAAAAAAAAAAAAGAAAAAATTAGCATAGTTGTAGTGAAGTCATTTTGGAGTTGGTGTTGGTAAATTTAATTCTTAGAGAAAGCATCTGGGATTAAATAAAAAATAATATCTACTGATGCTAGCCTATACTTTTCTCTCTATCCTCCAAGATTTCCATCTGGACTATTTGCACATTGTATAATTGTAAAATTTACATTTGTTTGTACATTGTAAAAATTATATTATTCAGGACTGAGAGGCAATCTGAAATGGAAATTATTTGATACTTTTAGAAGAAAAAAGAAACTTTTCTTTTAGCTTCTTTTACTTTCACATTATTCCAGCACATATGATTATTAGTGATCAGATTTTTTTTTTTTTTTGCGGTACTGGGGATGGAACCCAGGGGCATTCTACCTCCGAGCTACACTCCCAGCCCTATTTTTTGTACTTTATTTTGAAACCGGGTCTCACGAAGTTGCGGAGGGCCTCACTAAGTAGCTGAGGCTGGCCGCGAACCCGGATCCTCCGGTCTCAGCCTCCCAAGTACTGGGATTACAAGTGTGCGCCACCACACCTGGCCTAGTGATCAGATTTGATTGATTTGAATGATGTATTTGCATTCTCTGAGTCTTTCTCTCTTGAAAGTTAGTTGGCCAGAAGATAAAAGTGTCTGCTTGCATTTCTGGGTACTTGGAACTGAAGAACAATTTTAATTATGTTTAAAATTACTTGACTTGGAGAATCATGCCTGAATCAAAGCAGAGAGGGCCTGAGACTCAAAAGGGGGTAGATTGTAGAGTGAGTCAAAGATCTAGTAAACAAAGAAGACCAAAGTGGGAAGAGTGGGCTTCTATAGAAATGGATGTCTGTGAGCCGGGCGTGGTGGCGCACACTTGTAATCCCACTACTTGGGAGGCTGAGACAGGAGGATCGCAGGTTGAAGGACAGCCTCAGCAAGTAATGAAACTCTCATCAACCTAGTGAGACCCTGTTTAAAAAATTAAATAGGACTGGGGGGTATAGCTCGGAGGTAGAATGCCCCTGGGTTCAATCCCCAGTACCCCCTCCAAAAAGATGCCAGTTGCCTCTAGAAAAGAGTGAACTTCTATAGAAATAGGTGTTTCATGGAGAAAACTGGACTCATTTTTTTCTAGAACACAAAAATAGGCTTCTGTGTTTCTGGTAGTATGTTGTATAAATAGTTGAGATTCATGTATAGGAACAGAGGCAGAATGGATGCCACTTCTTTTCTCCCTCAAACTCTGTACCAAGTAAGTATAGTTGTGATTTCTTGGGTTTAATGGGAACCTTAATATGGGAGTCTCAAACTTTAATGCCTGCAGAGGCCCGGAAGGTAATATAAAAGAGTTAAGAGAACTAGCTGTGAGAGATTAAAGAATGGTAGGAACAGTAGTAAACTGAAGAACCAGTCTGGTCTAAAGTTCCAGCGATTATTGCCTTTAAGGAATGGAAGTTCCGTGTTGGCCGGCCTTTCACAGTTTCCAAGAGAAGCTGAAAATATGGTTTGGGCATGATATTTTCTTTTTTTGTGAGTGTGTGTGTCGCTGGGACTGAACCCAGGGGCATTCTACCTCTGAGCTACACCCCCAGCCCTATTATAGTTTTATGTTGAAACAGGGTCTCTCTAGGTTGATCAGTCTTACTACTTGCTGAGGCTATCCTAGAACCTGCAATCCTCCTATCTCAGCCTCCCAAGTACTGGGATCACAGGCATGCGCCACCACGCCTGGCTCATGAAATTTTCTAAATTTTAAAATATTGTATGGATCAGTCAAAATTGCATCTGTATTCTACCTGTGGTGTTCCAGTTTGCATCCTCTACGGCATTTTCTGTGCATTCTCAAAAGTATCCATGGGTATTCTGAAATCTGATTCTTCCAGCAAACTGACACAGAAACTGATCTTGGAGTCTCTACAATTGTATTATCTACCCATTAAGGTGTCTGAGTTGTCTTAGATTGTTGGAGTACATCACATTGGTTTCTGAAGTGAAGAATGGCCAGGAGCAGCAGGGTGCTTAATTTGGAAGATCCCAGATTGATGACCTCTGTTCTATCATTGACCTCTACTCTGATTTGGTTGGATAAGTAGTATTGTCATGTCAAAAAGAGAACCAGTATCTCCTACTCAAATATCTTTTATTACTTGCCACTGATTAATAATCTCCTTATTTTGTTTCTTGACATACCTGATGTCTTTCTGGATAATTTTTTCTAGATATTGTCTATCTAAAGAAAACCAAGGCTAGGCATGGTGGCGCATGCTTGTAATCCCAGTACTTGGGAGGCTGAGACCGGAGGATCTGAGTTCGCGGCCAGCCTCAGCTACTTAGTGAGACCCTCCATAACTTCATGAGACCCGGTTTCAAAATAAAGTATAAAAAATAGGTCCGGGGGTGTAGCTTGGAGGTAGAACGCCCCTGGGTTCAATCCCCGGTACCGCAAAAAAAATAAAAATAAAGGAAACCAATGGGGGATACCAGAGACTAGCAATGTATCAAGAATAGAAATTGTAATTGCAAGTTTCAGAGAAAATTTTGGATGAATCACTTTTGTTCCCTCTTTATATCAATTCCTTCCGAAATCCTCATGAGCAAAATTTGGAAACCACATATTATAACTTTTTGGTTTTGTTTTTAAATTTATTTTAAAGTGTTTTTTGATTACTTTTCATGTGTGGTGCATGTACAAGATTAAGAAATAAAGAAAACTAGTAAACTGTACATGGAACATCAAGCCTTTCTTACTTCAGACCCTTTCCTTTTGCTGATACCCTTTGTTTCTTTTGTCCCCTTATAATATTTCTTTCTGTTTTTCTTCCTGAGATGTTCTTTGCTTAGACACCATTGGAAACCATGAATAGATAATGATGAGAATTTTTTTTCTTTTTTTTTGTGGTACTGGGGATTGAACTCAGGGACATTCTAACTCCGAGTTATACCCCCAGCCCTTTTTTTATTCTTTATTTTGAAACAGGGTCTCACTACGTTTCAGAGGGCCTCACTAAGTAGCTGAGGCTGGCCGCAAACCTGTGATACTTCTGTCTCAGTCTCCCAAGTACTGGGATTACAAGTATGCGCCACCATGCCCAGAGAGAATTTTTTTTTTAACAGTTGCATTTGATATCTTGAGGATAGAAATGTAATTAGGAATGTAATTAGGAATTGAGAGTATTGATTAGCTAGTAGGCACTAGTAGGTTAGAAAAACAGGTGAAGGGAGTTCAGGATTTTGAGCTCTAATGGAGTCAGAGGTTGGTTTGGAGGGACAAAGAAGATATGTGATTAAAAGACCTATACTTGGAGCCAGGCATGGTGGTCCATGCCTGTAATTCCAGTATTTGGGAGGCTGAGACAGGAGGAGCACAGGTTCGAGGACAGTCTCAGCAAGTAGTGAGACTCTTATCAACCTAGTGAGACTCTGTTTCAAAATAGAAATAAAATGGGGTTGACGGTGTAGCTTAGAGGTAGAATGCCTCTGGGTTCAATCCTCAGTACCACACACACACACACACACACACACACACACACACAAAAGATCTATACTTGAGAAAATTAGACCTGTTAATAGTTTTAACTGACATCATATAGTATACATTTATACCAAGTAAGACAAAAATATACAGCCTTTTCCCCCTCATACTTAAGATCACAGTATCTACTGTAATGATCCACAAAGCATATGTTCAGTATATTGCCTTTAGTGCCCAATCATGTTTGAGCTTGCTGTGAAATATTTAGATTCTAATTGTTAATCATGTTTCATTTAAAAATAATCTATACTGCTATCTGCAAAGCTTTTGATCCATAGTCTTCTAGAAAAAAATTCAGTACCATAGGCAGAAAAATCATATTTCAGGTAATAGAGTATGTCACTGCATACAAATCCATTCTTACTTCAATCAAAAAAGAATATGATACCTTTATTGAGACACTAAAGAAAGGCCAAAGAAATGCATCTTGTCTTCATGGAAAACTTAAAGTTTTTGCAGCAGAGCCCACAGCTTTGGTATATCACCAGAGAAGAACAGTCCAACTTGAAGCAAAGTGAGTATATTAGTAACTAGCCTAAAGGTGATCATTGTTCCTTGATTATAATAACCAACCAGTGTAACTCTAACTCTAACTTAGTCTTTAATTAAATTTTTATTTTAAAGCCATATTTTTATATTATCCTCTCCTATCAACTATATTTTTACATATTTCAAGTAAAATATTAATTTGTTTGAGAATTTTATTGTACTTCTTAGTATAACTGGAGGCACATTGTGGTACCATAAAATGAAGGATGCAGGTAATTGCTCCAGGTAATTTCTTGCAAGGAAGATTTAATAGTACAATTTTATGATTATTAGAATTATAGCACAAAGGTAAGTAACTTACTAGAGAGGATAAAATAATCTTGTTGAGTGGTCTTATATTTTCACTGTTACATTTGGCTCATGGTAAATTATTCTTATAATTTCAAATCAGCTTGGAAAATTATGCAAAGTTTGGCCTCTATTTCTGGTAATATCTCTGGCCAGATGTTGGGATAGACCTTACTGTTAAGGGAAAATGCTCCATAAAAAAACAACAAAACAAAAATATAAATAAATAAATAGCTGGGCATGGTGGCACAGGCCTATAATGTACTTGGGAGGCTGAGACAGGAGGATCACAGGTTCAAGGTAGCCTCAGCAACTTAGTGAGACCCTGAGCAACATAGCCCCTGTTTCAAAATAAAAAATAAAATAGGGCTGGGGGTGGGGGTGTAGCTCAGAGGTAGAATGCTCTGGGTTCAATTCTCTTTCTCTTCCTATCTCCCTTCCTCAAGCTAAATATGCTGTCTTTTTTATTTTTTTAATTTTTATTTTTTGTGGTACTGGAAATTGAACCCACAGGCATTCTACCTCCGGGCTATACCCCAGCCCTATTTTTTATTCTTTATTTTGAAACAGGATCTCACTAAGTTGCAGAGGCCTCACTAAGTAGCTGAGGCTGGCTGCGAACCCGGATCCTCCTGTCTCAGCCTCCCAAGTACTGGGATTACAAGCATGTGCCACCACGCCCGGCTTTATTTTTTATTTAGAGGCAGAGTCTCACTTGGTTGCCCAGGCTGGCCTCAAATTTTCAATCTTTCTGCCTTAGTTTCCTGAGTAGCTATAATTACAGATGTGCACCACCACACCTGGTTTTCATGAAATACTTTAAAAAATCTTCCCCGAAGCATCTGAAAGCTGATGAGATAGAGATTATCAGGACAGAAGATAAAAGATAAATGGAGTACTAATGCTTCTTTGGCCCTGAGAACATTTATTAAAACTAGTTTCAGTTTTTACTGCACAATGGGGGATAAAAGACAAGCCTAGGATCTGCCCAAGGGGTGTATCCTACTGGGGAAACCCTGCCCCATACAAAGCGTAGGTGATAAAGGCTATACCTTAGAGTGAGCCCACGGTAAGCTGCTCCATGCCTGGGAATGGCATAGAAAATTGCCTTCTGTCAGCTGACTTCTGAGGGGTACATGGCTTATTTTTGGGGTGATGATACATTCTGAGATTAAATAGTGGTGTTGTATAACTCTGTGATGTACTAAAATTCATTAAAGTATACACTTTACAAGGGTGAATTTTAAATTCTTAATTTTATAATTCATACTTTATGAATTACAGCTCAATAAGACTATTATAAAAGATGTGGAAGATAGAGTAAGGTCATATTATGTCTAATCAGCTCTAAAAGAAAATATGGGACAGAGATAATATTTAAAGAGATAATAGCTGAGAATTTTCTAGAACTGGTAAAAGATGCCAATTCACAAATTCAAGAAACCCAAGCATAATAAATGCTAAGAAACACTCAACTAGACTTATCACAGACTTGTCAAAGAGATCATAAAAAAGAGCCAGGTGAGGTGGCGCACACTTTAATCCCAATACTTGGGAGGCTGAGACAGGAGGATCGCAGGTTCGAGGACAGCCTCAGCAAGTAGTGAGGCTCTTATCAACCTAGTGAGACCCTGTTTCAAAATGAAAAAACTAAAAAATAGAGCTAGTGGTATAGCTTGGAGGTAGAAGGCCCCTGGTTCAACCCCAGTACCACACACACACTAAAGAGATCATAAAAGTGGCATAGAAAGGAGCAACAGCTAGGTATCTTCTCATCCGTGTGGTAAAATGTATTGGAATGTCATTCTTGTGTGTGTGGGGGGGTACTGGTGATTGAGCCCAGGTGCATTCTACCACTGAACTCCACTACCAGCCCTATTTGTGTGTGGGTGGGTGGGGTACTAGGGATTGTTGAGCCTAGAGGCATTCTACTTTTAAACTACACCCCAGCCCTATTTTTATTTTTTATTTTTGAAACAGGATCTCACTAAGTTGCTGAGGCTGGCTTTGAACCTATAGATTTTTTTGTCTCAGCCTCCCAAGTACTGGGATTACAGGGGTGTGCCACCACACCTGGCTGGAATGTCATTATTTTTTATGGTAAAATACTATTCTATACTATATATATTTATCTATACTATTCTATACTATATATATATATATATACTATATATAAATATCTATACTATTCTATACTATATATATATATACTATATATATATATATATTTTTTTTTTTTTTGCGGTACCGGGGATTGAACCCAGGGGTGTTCTACCTCTGAGCTACACCCCCGGCCCTATTTTTTATACTTTTATTTTGAAACCGGGTCTCACGAAGTTGCGGAGGGCCTCACTAAGTAGCTGAGGCTGGCCGCGAACCCGGATCCTCCGGTCTCCGCCTCCCAAGTACTGGGATTGCAAGCGTGTGCCACCACGCCTGGCTATTCTTTATTTTTGATACAGGGTTTCACTAAGTTGTGGAGGGCCTCACTAAGTAGCTGAGTCTGTCTGCGAACCTGCAATCCTCCTGTCTCAGCCTCCCAAGTACTGGGATTGCAAGTGTACATCACCATGCCCAGTTTGTCTGTTTACTTTTAACATATTTTTCTTCCACAAGCACAAATTGATTTGGGAAAATAAAGAATTTATTTCCACGATCCCTTTTTTATAAATACTGTAGGTTCTTACTCTGAGCCCCCTGTAGTTACCAAGAATTATGTATAATCGTCAGAAGCAGGTAGAAGTTATCTACTGATGAACTAGGTTTTAATTTTCCAAAACAACTGTGATATTTTTATATTGACAAAGATTTTTTTTCTCTGATTGAATTCTACTCAGGCTTTCCTAAACCCTTTTTCAACTAGACTTGACTTTTGGTCTTCCATATTCATCTAAGTACTGTCCAATTTTAACAAGAATCCTGTCAAATTGGTTTAGCCAAAATCTCCCACCCATAATATCTGATCATCCTCAATGTCTCACCAAATCCCACATGTCTGGTCATGTGGGAGATAATAGGGCCAGTTTGACATGCCTTTAGCAAGAGTTGTGTTAGGTCACTTTACACAGAATCTTTCCTTACTTTTGTATGTGTGTGTGGGGGGGAGGGGCACTGAGGATTGAACCTGAAGTGCTCTACCTCTAAGCTATATCCCAAACCCTATATTATTTTTTCTTTTGAAACGGTCTCACTAAATTATTACAGGCTGTCTTCCAATCTATGATCCTCCTGTCTCAGCCTCCCAGGTCCTGGGATTACAGGCTTGCTCCACCATGTCCAGCTTATCTTTTCTTACTTCTGATGTTTCCTCTTAGTAATTTTTCCATCCACTGACCTGCACCCTGCTTCTTGACTATCTATTCCCACTTGCCAAAGCTGTGTTCAGAATTGAGCCCTATCTTTTTCTCCCACTGCAGAATCCCATTGCATTGGTTCCCTACATCTATTATCATGGCCTCTTCTTGCTTGAATAATCTTTCTTACCCCCCCCTTTTTTTGCGGTACTGGGGATTGAACCCAGGGCCATTCTACCTCCAAGCTACACCCCCAGCCCTATTTTTTTTATTTTGAAACAGGGTCTCACTAAGTTGCGGAGGGCCTAAGTAGCTGAGGCTGGCTGCGAACCCGGATCCTTTGGTCTCAGCCTCCCAAGTACTGGGATTACAAGCGTGCACCACCACGCCCAGCTCTTATTCTATTTTAACAAGTATCATGAATAATTTTTCTGTAACAGTGTCTAATTTACTTTAATCTGTTATTTCTTCTTTGGGCCAACAAATTTAAGAAGTAAAATTCAAATAATTCTTAAAAAAAACTTTATAATCCCAGTTACTTGGAAGGCTGAGACAGAAGGACCATGAGGTTGAGACCAGCCTGGGCAACATAGCGAGATCCTGACTCAAAAAAAAAAAAAAAAAAAAAAAAAAAAAAAAAAAAAAAAAAAAAAAAAAAAAAAAAAAAAAAAAAAAAAAAGAAAGAAAGAAAAAGAAAAGAAAAGAAAGGAAGAAAATAGAAATTTATTTATTAGTCATTGTGCATGCCTGTAATTCCAGCAACTTGGGAGGCTGAGTCAGGAGGATTGCAGGTTTGAAGCCAATCTGGGTAACTTAGTGAGACCCTGTTTCAAAATAAAATTAGAATGGTGGAAGCAGAGAAGAGCTCTAGGAATGTAGGTCAGTGGTAAAGTGCTTGCCTAGCTTGCAGAAGGCACTGGTTTGATCAGAAGGAAGGAAAGAAGAACAACTTAGTTTTTAAGATCCCCATTTCTGAATGAACTCCGTTTTACCTCAGAGAAGTATTAGCCTTCCACCCCTTTATTTCTGAAGTAGACTGAATAAAGGTTCCCAATGATACTGGGTCCTAATTCCTGGAACCTGTAAATGTTTACTTTATTTGGAAAAAGAGTCTTTGCTGATGTGAATAAATTAAGACTTGTGAGGTAGGGAGACTATCCAGGTGAGCACTAGATACAATCACAGTGTCCTTATAAGAGGGAGGCAGAGGGCTCTTTGGCATGGGCATAGGAGAAGGCAATGTGACCTTGGAGGCAGAGACTGAAGCTCTGCAGCCATGGGATTCTTGCAGCCCCTGAGACTGGAAGAGGCAAGGCTCATTCTCCCTCAGAGCTTCCAGAGGGGGCAGCCCTCAGGACACTGATTTAGGTCTAATGATACTGATTTCGGACTTCTGCTTTCCAGAACAGTGAGAGAATAAACTTATGTTGCTTTAAGTCAACAAGTTTGGAGTAATTATTACAGTAGCCACAGCAAACTAATACAATTATTTACAAAAATAATTTTTTAATTGCAAAAGTAATTTCTAAAGGGAATAGACATTATTTTGTGGCTAGGTTATGTTTAAAACTTGGGAATTTCCAATAGGGTTAAAAATAGTCAGTATTAGATTTTATTGATGTTCTGAAAGAAAATTATACCTTATTTGTGAGGTCAGTTAACTTTTTCAGGGCATTTTTCCTAAACTTCTACCTACTTCATAATGGTTAAAAAATGATAATTAGCCAAACTAAAGTAATGATTTAACCTGTTTTACTTTAAATCTTATAATTCAAGAATTAAATGAATTTAAATAAACATAAAAAAGACTTTGTTTTTCAGAATGAGGATTATTGAAAATAATTCCTTGAAGATTCGGTTGCAAATAGATCAAATGAAACAGCTTAGGGCAGAATATGAGACAAAAGAAATAAAACACTGTATTTTCTCCAAAGATCCTTCAAAACCTATTCCAGGTATTGTATATTGTTTAAAAACTTGAGAGAAATCCCAGTTGTTTCCAGTTATTATCTATTACATAAACTAATAAAACTGTGTTTATATATGCATCTTCCAGTTGTATACTGTACAAACAACTTTAGTCAAGGTTCTAGATTGCTACACGGGAAAGAGAAAACTTGAAACAACCCTAAAAGATCACAAGAATTCCAGTGAGGCCGGGTTATATGAAGTATAATTCTTTTTTCTTTTGCGATACCGGGGATTGAACCCAGGGGCATTCTACCTCAAGCTACACCCCCAGCCCTATTTTTTATTCTTTATTTTGAAACAGGGTCTCACTAAGTTGTGGAGGGCCTAAGTAGCTGAGGCTGGCCGCAAACCCGGATCCTGCAGTCTCAGCCTCCCAAGTACTGGGATTACAAGCGTGCGCCACCACGCCCGGTTTATATGAAGTATAATTCAGTGCTTCTCAAAGTAAGGTTCTTGCATCAACATCAGCACCACCCAGGATGTGGTTAGATATGCAAATTCTTGGACCTCACTGCAGATTTACTGTGTCAGAAACTTGGTGACTGAGTCCAGCAGTCAGTGTTTTATCAAGTTCTGGTTATCCTGATGAACTCCAGTTTCAGACTATTAGTATAATGTTGGAAAAACAGTAGTGTATTAAGTTTTAGTGCATATTATTGATTCATGTTGATGTCTTCATTCACTGGTTCCACATCTTAGTATAATATTGTTGCCACATTTTTTAAGAAATTGGAGTATATTCTGTAATTTGTCTAGGATTTGCCAAGGTTTGTGTGATAAGTGGATAGAGGAATAGCAAATATTTATTCTGAAGAAAACAAAGGCTTTGAGAATAGATAGTAGTATTCAAAACTTAAAGATATTTGGTTGGGCCGGGCGTGGTGACGCACACTTGTAATCCCAGTACTTTGGGAGGCGGAGACCGGAGGATCCAGGTTCACGGCCAACCTCAGCGCGCATGCGCGTGCAATCTCTCTCTCTCTCTCTCTCTCTCTCTCTCTACCTAGTGAGGCCCTCCGCAACTTCATGAGACCCGGTTTCAAAAATAAAGCATAAAAAAATAGGGCCGGGGGTGTAGTGCGGAGGTAGAACACCCCTGCATTCAATCCCCGGTACCGCAAAAAAAAAAAAAAAGATATTTGGTTGGTAGAATCAATAGGTGGAAATTTTAGGAAGCCAGAATTGATCTAAGTGGAAGAAGCTATACATTAAGTTATTATACAGCTACTCTATACTTGAGGATTTCAACCAAATTTGAATGATCATCTCGCAATTTGTGGAAGTAGAGACAAGATTCACTTTCAAATATAAAATTGTGTCTTACAAACTCCAAATAAGATACATGTGACTAAGTACCTAATAACTGACCAATTGACTACATGCCCAGAAGATACAGGGTAAGGGAATGATTAAAATTGAGTAGGATGAGCTGGGCATGGTGGCACACGCTTGTAATCCTAGTACTTGGGAGGTTGAGACGGGAGGATCGCAGGTTCAAAGCTGGCCTCGGCAACTTAGTGAGGCTCTCAGCAACCTAGTGAGACCCTGTTTCCAAATAAGAAATAAAATTGGTATGGGGGTGTAGCTCGGAAGTAGAATGCCTCTGAGTTCAATACCCAGTAACACACACACACACACACACACACACACACACACACACACACACAATCTAGTAGGATTAAGTCTGGGTGTGGGAGGTTCTGGAGGAGGGACATTTAGAGTATGTTTTAAAATCAACAGTTGGGGCCGGGCGTGGTGGTGCACGCTTGTAATCCCAGTACTTTGGGAGGCGGAGACCAGAGGATCCGGGTTCACAGCCAGCCTCAGCTCTCTCTCTCTCTCTCTCCCTGTCTCTCTCTCTCTCTCTCCTTAGTGAGGCCCTCCGCAACTTCATGAGACCTGGTTTCAAAATAAAGTATAAAAAATAGGGCCGGGGGTGTAGCGCGGAGGTAGAACGCCCCTGCGTTCAACCCCCGGTACAGCAAAAAAAAAAAAAAAAAAAAAAAAA
>PVJS01058453.1:0-11778 GCA_004027185.1 Glis glis
GAGACCCTGTTTCAAAATAAAGAATAAAAAATAGGACTGGGGGTGTAGCTCAGAAGTAGAATGACCCTGGGTTCAATCCCAAGTACCAAAAAAAAAATCACATGAACATCATTTAAGATCTACAAGTCCTTGGACACTTGTAAATAAAGTTCTGAAACAGAGGATAAAGAGAAGGAAAGAAGCCGGGCGTGGTGGTGCATGCTTGTAATCCCAGTACTTTGGGAGGCTGAGACAGGAGGATTGCAGGTTTGCGGCCAGCCTCAGCTACTTAGTGAGGCCCTCTGCAACTTAGTTTCAAAATAAAGAATAAAAAATAGGGCTGGGGGTGTAGCCCAGAGGTAGAATGCCCCTGGGTTCAATCCCCAGTACTGCAAAAAAAAAAAAAAAAAAAAAAAGAGAGAAGGAAAGAAGCCGTTTTTATTTTGAAACAGGGTCTTGCTAAATTGTTGAGGCTGGCCTTGAAGCTCCAATCCTCCTGTTTCAGTTTTCCAAGTACTGGGATTAACATAGTGCTTCACCATGGCCACTTCATATATATTTATTGAAAGAAAAAATGAAGCCAGGTGTGGTGGTGTACACCTGTTATTCAGCAGTTCAGGAGGCTGAGGCAGGAGGATTGCAACTTCAAGGCTAGCCTGGGCAATTTAGTGAGACCCTGTCTCAAAATAAAAAATAAAAAAGGCTGACGATGCAGCTCAGCAGTAGAAGGTTTGCCTAGTAGCCGGGCGTGGTGGCGCACACTTGTAATCCCAGTACTTGGGAGGCGGAGACCGGAGGATCCGGGTTCACGGCCAGCCTCAGCTACTTAGTGAGGCCCTTCACAACTTTGTGAGACCCGGTTTCAAAATAAAGTATAAAAAATAGGGCCGGGGGTGTAGCTCGGGAGTAGAATGCCCCTGGGTTCAATCCCCGGTACCACACAAAAAAAAAGAAGGTTTGCCTAGCATGGGCAAGGAAGGCCCTGGGTTCGAACCCCAATATAACAAAAGTGGGGGGGATAAGGAAAAATGAAAATAATTATAGTCTTTGCAAAGACAAAATGGGCAAATATTTTGTAAACTTTCTATTTCTCAACAATTATGTTTATGATGTTAATAATTATACCACATAGGTAAATATTCACTTCAGTTTCTATTTTCATTGTTTGCTTTACTCGATTCCTCTCTTTCATTAAGTCTTACTATCTTACCAAAATATAATTGGAATAAAGTAAAATCACGGTAGCTGCAAATGCATACTAAAACTTGTAAAAACCTGCAAGTACAAAGGAGTGAGTGAGAAAAATGAGTATATGGTCAGACACATATCATAATCATTTCCCAACAGGTCTATTCAAGTTGACAATTACAAAAACTGAAAAGAGAACTCTAAAAGTTAGTTGTAAAAATGTTATTTCAAATGCCTGTTCCAGGGAGCTATTTAGCTAGGAGAAAAATAGTTTTGAACAGTGATAATACATTCTTTATATGTTGATGATGGTGCAAAATTCGACTAATAGCAGATTTCCTCTTCAAATGCCCAAAAAGATATATTATCACTTTAAAAACTCTCTATTATGAAGGTTGGGGATATAGCTCAATGGTAGAGTGCATGCTTATCATGCATAAGGACAGGAAGGGAGGGAGGGAAGGATGAATTATAAAGACAGAAACATTGAAGATGACTTTAGAGATACAAATATAAAGGCTCTATTTTTAAAAAATCATCTGGGTAGCTGGGCATGGTGGTGCACTCTTATAATCCCAGTACTTGGGAGGGTGAGACAGGAAGATCGCAAGTTCAAGGACATCCTCAGAGAGACTCTCATCAACCTAGTGAGATTGTTTCAAAATAAAAGTAAAAAATAGGGCTGGTGATGTAGCTCAGAGGTAGAATGCCCCTGGGTTCAATCCTCAGTACCAAAAAAAAAAAAAAAAATCATCTGGGTATATTGACATATACATGAAATATGTACATTTAAAAAAAGTCTATATTTATATACATGTATGAACCTAAAAGATAATCTAGTATTGGAAAGTATATGCTTGTAATTCATTAAAGTTAGTTATGTTGAAAACTTTTGGGGAGTCGGAAAAGTACAAAAAGGAATAGTGTTAGACTTGAAAAAAATAGTAGCAGATACTTACAATATGTAAAAGTTTTAACACATCCACAAACCTGCAAAAAACAGCAATAAAAAATGTTTTAAATGAGCCAATAGGGGGAAAACAGTCTTCAGAATTGTAAAGTAGATACCTACACTTTCTCTGAGCTCATGATCTCCTTGGCAATATGATGAACTTTACTTTTCATCCCAGTATCTTCATCCTGTGGATAAGAGTACATTAAGAAAGCATGAACTCATAAAAGGATAATGGACATCGGCTATTAGCTAGTCAGACCGGAATCTTAGCTCTGATCCTTCTAAGTTTCCTATTATCATAATTTGTACTAACACCTCAAAGGCAAACGTGGAAAATTAGGTAAGAGATACACCACAATACAGAAGTAGCCAAGAGCAATGGGTAATGGGATTGATGGACTTCTTGGGGCAACCCCAGGGTGTTGGTGGAGCACAGCCATCAATGGTTCAAAATGGAAAAGTCACATCTACAGGGGAAATGATCCCTACAGGTATCACACAAGCATGAGTCCTTTGGATGCACACAAATAATTGAAGATTTATTAGTGACTATCCAATAGGAATGTTTAGAAGAAGTTTGTCCTAAGTAAAGTCCTTCTGAGACAATTTAAGTACAATGTGAACAGGGCCCTTCTTCATAATCCATACAAAACACAAGTCCACATTGTAGATAAAGTCATCCCCCCCCCCCATACTGGGGATTGAACCTAGGAGGTTCTCCCTCTGAGCTATACCCCAGCCCTATTTTATTTTTACTTTGAAACAGGGTCTTGCTAAGTTACCACGCACTGGCCTCAAACTTGCAATCCTCCTGTCTCAGTCTCCCAAATACTAGTGTTATAGGGCTGTGAGTTTCCCTCCGTTCTTGTCTCCCTAAAAGAAAAGATTTCATTCAGAGGATGCAGATAGGGTAGGCATGAAAAGGCTTTATTGGGTAGGTTTCACAGGAGGAAAAGAGAGAGGGGCTCACTTGCCACATGGTGGGTCTCCTATATTGTCCAGAAATTCCACCCCTTTCTATGCATAGTTATTCGGGGGCGCTTTCTTGTGGGGTTTGCGCCATGGTTTAGTGTGCGTGCGCACAATTATGCCATGTGGGAAATCTAAAGCTGCAATGTAATAGGCTGGAAATCTCTGACCACAGCTGGGAGGGACAACTCCTCTACTTCCTTTTGGGAAGGCTTCTTTCTGTCCTTCTCTCTACCCTGCTTATTCCTAGCTAGCTACCTAACATTAGGATTACAGATGTGCACTATCGTGCCTGGTTGCCACAGGCTCTCTTAATTTCCTTAAAATCCTTTTTAGATATAGGCTCTTAGAGTCAAGGCAGTTTTATTCTAAAGAGCTGAAATGAAATTCTGCTTTTTTTTTTTTTTGAGACAAGGTCTCCTCATGTGGCCTAGGCTGGTCTTGAACTCCTAGGCTCAAGCAGTCCTTGTGTTTCAGCTTCCTGAGTAGCTGTGACTACAGGAGGGTGTACAGGTCACCTTGCTGACTGGAATGAAGTTTTTTTTTTTACTATGTAGTTCTTTGTATATAAATGAAATGCCCTAGCAGGAACAAAAAATGTACATGTTTGAAAAGAAATAATTCAGATGACTCAGAAATAGATCTCAGCATACAGATGTGTTTGTTGTTTTCAGTTAAACACTGACAGAGCTGGCTTTGGTTCCAGGGGAATAGAGAAAAGGAGGAGTTTCTCTCCATTTCTATTCCTGTAAAAGATCTGAACATTCAGTTCTTTGGTGACAGGCAAAAAATAATAAATAAGGAACAAGCAATTATAACATTTCAGATATTATACCTAAGGTAGAAATTATGACTGCTAGATTTCTATCACCATGACAAAATACCTGAGATAAACAACTTAAAATAAGGATGGGCATGGTGGCCCACCTCTGTAATCTCGGGACTTGGGAGGCTGAAACAAGAGGATTGCAGGTTTAAGACCAGTCTCAGCAATTTAGCGAGACTCTCAGCAACCTAGCAAGACCCTATTTCAAAACAAAAAATAAAAAGGGCTGGGGGTGTAGCTCGGAGGTAGAATGACCCTGGGATCAATCCCCAGTAACATAACATCATAATATAACATATCATAACATAACAAAATGAATAAATAAAACGAGGAAGTTTTACATTTGGCTCATGGCTTCAGTGTTTCAATTCATGGTCATCTGGTGTTGCTTTGGGCCTGTGGCAGCATGGTACATCATGGCGGGGGAACACGGCAGAGTTGCTACTCTACCTCATGGTAGCCAGGAAGCAAAGAAAGAAAGACAGAAGGGGCTGGGGTCCCAATATCCCCTTCAAGGGCACCCTCCCCCCGTGACCTAACTTCCTTCCTCTAGGTCCCACCTCTGAAAGGTTCCACCACCTCCACACAGCACCACAGCCAGGCAAGCAAGCCTTCAACACAGGGGCCTTTGGGGGACACTTTAGATCCAAAGCACAGTGTAGTCCTCAACATTACCACCTTGTGTCACACAGTAGCCTGTATGGTTTACTTGGCTATAGATTTACCCCACTGCAATCCATGTTCTATATTGCCATGAGAAGAAAACTCCTAAAGTGCAACTATAACCCTGCTAGTTCTCAGGCTGAACCACATTAGCAGCTCCCTATCACACATGGTAACAAAGACCAGACTTCCCTTTGCTATGTCCATAGGGCACTTCCCAATGAGTCCACTAAACTGTCACTGCTCTATCTTACCCCCTACACGGTGTGCTCCACCCCAGCCACACCCGCATCGCCTTGCAACTCAAAGTGCGCTCTGCCCTCACCTGTCTGTCCCTTTGTGTGTGCCTACCTTTCCCTTGGTTTTGACTTCCCTCTGGGTCAAGGTGATCTAAAACTGCCTGTCGTGTTCTTTTTTTTTTTTTTTTTTGCGGTAATAGGGATTGAACCCAGGGACATTCTACCTCCAAACTACACCTCCAGCCTTATTTTTTATTCTTTATTTTGAAATAGGGTCTCACTAAGTTGTGGAGGGCCTCATTAAGTAGCTGAGGATGGCCGCGAACCCGGATCCTCCGGTCTCAGCCTCCCAAATACTGGGGTCACAAGCATGCGCCACCACGCCCAGCTTTGCCTGTTATGTTCTAACTCATCCTTTAAGAGGGCACTCAAAGGTTTTCCCTTGATGAGGGCTGCCTTGATGTTCTCTTCCTGCGATCCCCAAATGAAAAGATTACTCACTTATTCATGTAGTATTTATAGGACCTAACTCAGTGGATGTGTTTATATGCTGAAATGTCCTCACGCCCTCTGGTCTATGACCTTATTCACTTTTGTATCCTTCTGCATATAGCACAGTGCCTAATCCACTGTGCAGTTCATATTCACAAATAAGCAAATGTGTACAGGTTGGCTGCCACCTTCTGAGAATCTAAGAACCAGGGCACAATTCTTTAAATGTGTGCTGCAAACATGAATATACAAATTCAAATTAACTAAAAACTTTTGTCATAGGAAGGAGTCACAGAGTGGTGCACATCTGTAATTCTAGTATTTGGGAGGCTGAGACAGGAGGTGCAGGTTCGTGGCCAGCCTCAGCTACTTAGTGAGACTCTCAGCAAGTTAGCGAGACCATTTCAAAATTAAAAATAAAACGGGCCTCTTTCCAACACTTTAGATCCAAACCATAGCGTAGTCCCTCAACATTACGACCTTGTGTCACACAGTAGCCTATGTATATCTGTTTTGTTTTATAATAGCCACCTTCCAGTAATTCGCCAAAATGCCAAACACAAAGGGAGGAGAGGCACCCACTACATGTTCTTTAGGCCTTTTGGCAAACATGGAGTTGTTCCTTTGGTCACATATATGCGAATCTACAAGAAGGGTGATATTAGAGGCAGTAAGGGAATGGGTACTGTTCAAAAAGGAATGCCTCACAAATGTTACCATGGCAAAACTGGAAGAGTCTACAGCGTTACCCAGCATGCTGCTGGCATGGTTATCAACAAGCAAGTTAAGGGCAAGATTCTTGCCAAGAGCATTAATGTGCGAATTGAGCATATTAAGCACTCTGAGAGTCGAGGGAGCTTCCTGAAGCGGGTGAAGGAAAATGATCAGAAAAAGAAGGAAGCCAAGGAGAAAGGGACCTGGGTTCAGCCGACGCACCAGCCTGCTCCACCCAGAGAAGCACACTGTGTGAGAACCAATGGAAAGGAGCCTGAGCTGCTGGAACCTATTCCCGATGAATTCATGGCATAATAAATGTGAAGAAAAGCCCGGCGTGGTGGCACATGTCTGTAATCCCAGTACTTGGGAGGCTGAGATAGGAGGATCATAGGTTCGAGTACGGCCTCAGCAAGTAGTGAGCCTCTCATCAACCTAGTGAGGCCCCATTTCAAAATAACGTAGAATGCCCCTGGGTTCCATCCCCAATACCACACACACAAAAAAAAAAAAAAAACCAAAAGCAAACAACAACAAAACAAACAAAAAAAGAAAACAATAGTGTAAAAACATTTATCTTTGTCCTATAATAAAATACTACAGAACTAAAAAAAAAAAAAATAAAAAGATGGGGTAGGGGTGTAACTTAGAGGAAGAATGCCTCTGTGTTCAATCTCTAGTGTCCCCCCCCCAAAAAAAAGGAGAAGAAAGAAAGAAGTAAATAGTGGGTTAGACTACATGATAAGGCCTTTTCCAATTTCAAGGATTCTGGTTGTCTATGTATTCAATCATTTATTTTGCCGTTTAAACCAGGAAAACCACAGAGATAAAGAAAGAAAGAAAATTATTAGAAAATTAATCAATGAATTACATTCATTTTCAAAGTAGACAAAAAGTCAAAGCTAACTAAAAAACAAAATTAAAAGTTCCAGGGCAATGAATATAGCTCAGGGCACAGAGAGCTTTCCCAGCATGTGTGAGGTTCTGGGTTCAATCCCCATCAATGCAAACAAAACAAAACGAAAAACAGGTTTATAACTCATTTAGGCATGGTGGTGCACACCTAGTACTTGGGAAGCTGAGACAGGAGGATGGAAGGTTCAAGGCCAGTCTCAGCAACGTAGACCCTGTTTCATAATATTAATAATAATAATAATAATAATAATAGGATAGGGCTGGGGTGTAACTTTGGTAGAATGCCCCTAGAACCACACCAAAAAAAAAGTTCTGTAGTACCTCCAACTTGTAAGAACAACTGATTCTAACCAAGTCAAATGATGAAAAAAACACTGCACTGTAAAGCCTCAAGAGGTCATATTTGACATCTCAACTTTTCAGTTAATGAAAATCCTCACTTAAATTATATCGCACTTGAAAGCAGATTGCCCGTTAAATAACAGCATCTCCCCAAAATACACTTCTGTGGAAGCTGAAACAGGAGCCACAAACAAATGAAATTATTTTGCCAAGGTTATAAAGTAAGTCAAATTCCACACCAGAACTTTTGATCTGAAATCCAGTTTAAGCTCTGATCTCTTGATAATACCCAGCTTTGGAAACTCAGAACTGTACTCTCCTCTTTGCATATTTGTTTGCTGTAAGTAATGTTCAGTGAAATTCATCCATAATTTTTTTAGGGGTGCGTGGTACTGGGGATTGAATCCAGGGGCATTCTACCTCTGAGCTACACCTCCAACCTTATTTTACTTTTTATCTTGTTACAGGGTCTTGCTGAGTTGCAGAGGGCTTCACTAAATTGCTGAGGCTGACCACTAACTGCAATCCTCCTGTCTCAGCCTCCCAAGTACTGGGATTATAAGCATGTGCCACTATGCCCAGTTGCCACCTCACTTTTTAAACATTTATTAAGCACTGAAAGTTAACAAAACACAATATAAAACTAAGAAGCAGGGCGTGGTGGCACACACTTGTAATCCCAGTACTTGGGAGGCTGAGACAGGAGGATCACAGGTTTGCACCAGCCTCAGCAATTTAGTAAGATCCTCCGCAATTTAGTGAGACCCTGTTTCAAAATAAGAAAAAGATAAGATAGAGCTGGGCGTGTAGCTCAGAGGTAGAACACCCCTGGGTTCAATCCCCAGTACCACACACACACAAAAAAAAGAATAAATAAAAAAATAAAATAAAATAGGGCTGGGGGTATAGCTCAGAGGTAGAATACCCCTGGGTTCAAACCCGAGTGCCACACACACACACACACAAACACAATCTAAGAAAATTTGGAAAAGGACACCGGGCGTGGTGGCACACACTTGTAATCCCAGTACTTTGGGAGGCGGAGACCGGAGGATCTGGGTTTGCGGCCAGCCTCAGCGCTCGCTCTCTCTCTCTGTCTCTCTCTCTCTCTCTCTCCCTGTCTCTCTCTCTCTCTCTCTCTCTCTCTCCTTAGTGAGGCCCTCCACAACTTAGTGAGACCCGGTTTCAAAATAAAGTATAAAAAAAATAGGGCCGGGATGTAGCACGGAGGCCCCTGGGTTTAATCCCTGGTACCGCAAAAAAAAAAAAAAAGAAAATTTGGAAAAGGGGATAAGTGAGATTAGCACAGCTCATTACCCCACCTGTTGAGCCGGGCCTGGTGGCACACGCTTGTAATCCCATACTTAGGAGGCTGAGACAGGAGGATCACAGTTTCAAGGACAGCCTCAGCTATTTAGTGAGGCTCTCAGCAACCTAGTGAGACCCTATTTCCAAAAAAGAAATAAAATCAGTCTGGGGGTGTAACTTGGAGGTAGAATGCCTCTGGGTTCAATTCCCAGTAACACACGCACACACACAAACACACACACACACACACACACACACACACACACACTATATATATATATATATATATATATAAAGGGCTGGGGGTATAGCTCTGAGGTAGAATGCCTGGTTCAATACCTAGTACCATAAACAAAACAAAATGAAACAAACAAACAAAAATCCCCTCCTGTTCCTATGCTTCTTCTCCAAAGACCTGGTTTTTCTTTTGGATATTGACTTTTTTGAGTTGCTAGATAGCGAAATTTGTGGCCATCCTTAACTGATGTAGGACTATAAGAAATGAATTACTCTACTAATCTTCCACTTAGCGTTATTGTTTTCCTTTAGCAGGATTTCTTGTGTGTGTGTGTGTGTGTGTGTGTTATTAGGGAATGAACCCAGGGGCATTCTACCTCCGAGCTATACCCCCAGACCTTCCTTTTTACTTTTGTTTTTGAAACAGGATCTCACTAGGTTGCTGAGTCTCACTAAATTGCTGAGGCTGTCCTCAAACCTGTGATCCTCCTGTCTCAGCCTCCCAAGTACTGGAATTATAAGCATGTGCCACGACACCCGGCTCAAATTTCATATTTTCATCAAAGAGAAGCTTAAAAGTTTAAGCCAGGGGTGGTGGTGCACGCTTGTGATCCCAGTACTTGGGAGGCTGAGACAGGAGGATCACGGGTTCGTGGCCAACCTCAGCTACTTAGTGAGGCCCTCTGCAACTTAGTGAGACCCTGCTTCAAAATAAAGAATAAAAAATAGGGCTGGGGGTGTAGCTCGGAGGTAGAATGCCCCTGGGTTCAATCCCCAGTATCGTGAAAAAAATAAAAATAAAATAATATGTGTTTGTTAAGTTTATATAAAGCTTGATTTGAGATGTTTAAGATGTTGCTTATTTATTTGAATATAAACCAATAATAATAGCTAAAAATCTATAGTACACTTGCTTTGGGTTGGGCACTGCTCTAAACAATTGTTATGATGATTAATCATCATAGCAATAATTAATCATTCAATCATCATAACAATCTTAGTAAATAAGGACAGTGTCTACCCTACTTCCTCCACTTTTTACAGATGAGAAAACCAAGGTAAAGAGAAATTAATTGTTCAAAATCACAGAGTTAGTAAGTAGCGGGAACCCAGGCAATGTAGCTCCAAATACTCTGTTTTTCTTAACCACTATGAAAGCAAATTACTTAAGAGAAAAGCATTCACCAGGCTCCGGTTAGACAGATTAACAAACATCTAGAAAGTGAGCATTAGTGTATTCGATTATCGCTATTGTTATCTCAGATGAAGAAATAGGGAATAAATTCATCCCAGTGGCTGAGAACTCTAAAGGAGGGAAATTATTAATACTACTGACACCAGGTAGAAATGTTACATGTTCATGATTAACTTGAAAGACCCATTTTGTAAAAAGATAAAGTTTAGCCAGATGTGGTGGCACGTGCTTGTAATCCCAGTACTTGGGAGGCTGACACAGGAGGATCACAGGTTCATGGGCAGCCTCAGCTACTTGAGGGGCCCCTCTGCAACTTAGTGAGATCCTGTTTCAAAATAGGGCTGGGGTGTAGCTCCAAGGTAGAAGGCCCCTGGGTTCCATCCCCAGTACCACAGAAATAAATAAATAAATAAATGAATAAATAAGTTGTGTGTGTGTGTGTGTGTGTGTGTGTGTGTGTGTGTGTGTGTGGTACTGGGGATGAAACTCAGGGGCCTTCTACCTCTGAGCTATATCCCCTGCTCTATTTTGTTTTTTATTTGGAAACAGGTCTTGCTAAGTTGCTTTATCTAGAAAAGATAAAGATTTAACAGGGGTATTGCAATGTGGCACAACTAAGGACATGAAACTATAGGATAAATACATGAAGGGAAAGGAAAGGCAGGCCCAAAGACAAAGGAAGGAACCCTGGGAGTGAGTCATCCAGGTAGTGTGAGGACTGGCTGTATTGGGAAGAAGCAAAACGCTAACAAGTCAGAGACAAATCCTTTCCTTTGTAAGGGGGGAGAGGGTACTGGGCGTTGAACCCAGGAGCATTCTACTTCTGAGGTAGACCCCCAGCCCTATTTATTTATTCATTGTGGAACTGGGGATTGAACCCAGGGGCATTCTTCCTCTGAGCTACACCCCCAGCCCTATTTTTTATTCTTTATTTTGAAACAGGGTCTCACTAAGTTGTAGAGGCCTCACTAAGTAGCTGAGGCTGGCAGCGAACCCGGATCCTCCAGTCTCAGCCTCACAAGTACTGGGATTACAAGCATGCGCCACCACACCCGGCCATTTTTTATTTTGAAACAGGGTCTCACTAAGTTGCTGAGGCTGGCTGCGAACCTGTGATCCTTCTGTCTCAGCCTCCCAAAGTACTGGGATTACAAGTGTGAGCTACCACGCTTTACCCGAATATTAGCACCATCCCCAGTGGAACGTGGGCTGGGATTGCAGGCGTGCGCCATCATGCCCAGCTCCATCTCACATCTCAAACAATTACCAGCCCATGGAGAGTCTTCAGGTATGCTGTGTTCCCTCAAAACATACACACGTACTGAATTATTTCAAAGCAAATGATGATTGTATTCATCTCATCAATCTTTATTCTATCCCTAAAAAGATGTGTCTGAAATGCATATATTTCACTTCTTAAAAAAATCTAAGAATTGGTAATGCTACAAGGAACAATCCTAAGAGGGATTTTCATTATTAAAAAAAAACCAATGGACATTAGTAAAAATAATTTTTTTTTTTTGCGGGACTGGGGATTGAACCCAGGGGCATTCTACCTCCAAGCTACACCCTCAGCCCTATTTTTTATTCCTTATTTTGAAACAGGGTCTCACTAAGTTGCAGAGGGTTTCACTAAGTGGCTGAGGCTGGCCGCGAACCCGGATCCTCCTGTCTCAGCCTCCCAAGTACTGGGATTACCAGCATGTGCCACCACACCCGGCTAGTAAAAATAATTTCTTTTTTTTTTTTTTTTTTT
>PVJS01058454.1:0-11777 GCA_004027185.1 Glis glis
CCCCCGCCTCTGGTTGTTCGCCTCCCTTTTTCTGTCTGTGTATTAATCAGTGGGCTTCTATGTATTCTTAAATGTTACTATCTTTAGTTGCTATCCCCCACGGAAGTCGTGTGGGATTTGTATGGCTGTTCCGTTTGGAGCACCCGAGAGAATTTAGAGACAGGCTCCTCTCGGTGTCCTTACTCTGCCGCCATCTTCCTCAAAATCCAATACACTAAAAGTTATTTCCTCCATTTGCTATGATTAACATATTGGTGTTTAAATTCAGGTCATGAAAAGGTAATGCAAGTTAGCATCCTTTACCTTTTTGCTGAGATGCATGAAATATTTGCAATTTCCTGTGAAATCAAGCTATGCCCACACACTGTCCTGACACTGTGGTGACAAGTCACCAGACAATTTTATACTGTCAGATCCTCATTGCCAGTCCTTCTTCTCTTTGGATTTGCTGCTGTTGATTACAGTACCCTTCCGGAGAATCTCTTCCTAGTTATTGCTCTCACCATCTCTCTAAACAGTCTTTCCTCCACCTCTGCTGGGGCTTTTCTCTTCCTGTCTTCCAGTGTCCTATAACATACCTTGCTATGTAGTATGCTTTAAGGTAGAAAGCCTGATTCAGTTCCACTTGGTGGGTGACTTCCAAATAATAAAATATGAGAGGAGTTATGCTTACATGTTTCAAACTTGCCTTGGCTTACTTGCCTGCTCAATGAGGATTGTATTCCTCAGACATTCAGACTAAGATGCTTGGAGCTCTAAGCTTTCACACCCAGTGCCTCATGAGCCACCTCAGAAGGCGAGGAAAAAGACATACAAAGTGATATGATTCTGGGTCCTCTCCCCAGGAACATTTAAACCAATACTGCTTTTACCTGTTTAGAATTATGGTTTAACATGAGGTTTCATGTGAAACAAACAAAAAGATTCTGCAAAAAAGTAAAAACTTCACTAAGTGAAATGGGAATAAATCACCTTTTCTCAACCTTCAGTTTTTATCATCGCTTTAAAGAGCCTTTTAGATATGTTTCCCATGTTGTTCCTCCCTATGAAATTTTAAGACCTTAGATATACTGTATGTCTACTTCTACATTGTATGTATATCAGTGCTTTATACAAAAAAAAAAAAACGAAAAATCCTTTGCCCCCTGAAAACCACTTTTCATAGCCATGGTATGGATGTTATGGTTTGGATGTTAAGTTTTCCCTAAAGGTTCATGTGCTAAAGACTTGGTTCCCAATGCAGCAGTGGGGGTCTGGGAAAGCGACTGTATCATGAGGCTCTGACCTCACCAGTGGGTTAATCCATTGAGAGCTGTATGGGCTACTGGGAGGTGGTGGAAGCTGTAGGCAGAGGGGGCATGGTTGGAGGAAGTGGGTCACTGGAGGTGTGTCCCCGGGGACTATACCTTGTTCCAGGCCCTTCCTAGTTTTCTCTCTCTGCTTCCCGGCTGCCATGAACTGAACAGCTTTCCTCCACCATGCCCTTCTGCCATGATGTTCTGCCTCACCTCAGGCCCAGAGCAATACAGCCAGCAAACCACGAACTGAAACCATGGGCCAAAACAAAGCCTTCCTCTTTTAAGTTGTTTATGTCAGGTATGTTGGTCATAGCAACAAGAAGTTGACTAACAAAATACCAAGGGCAATGGTACCTCCCCTCCCATGATCTAAATAGCCCACTAAATAGCTGGGTGACTTTGAGCTGCTTACTCATCCTTTGGGAATCTCTGTGGGTGATCTGAGGTGACTGCAGCTGCTTGCTCTATGTTATCTGTCCTCTGAGAACGTGGCGTGTCTCTAGGCTTGGCATACCAAGCCTAGTGGGAAGCATACTTCCTGCAAGGTAGAGCACAGCCTGTTCTGATGAGAAACGGTACATAGAGGGGGGCTACGGCCTCGGAGGATCCGAGTCTCATGACATTCTTGCTCTTGCTCCCTGAGAAAGTGATAAGCACAAGACTGCTCAGTGTCTTAATCCTTAGAAGCTTTGTTTTAAGAAGATACATGGTGGTTTGATTAGATTAGTGCTTTCCTGTACGAGGTTCCCAGGATTTTGTCTATAAAAGAGTCTGTTGCTCTAAATAAATATGCATTTGCTTGGAGCTGGTCTCCCTCTTTGCATCCCCCGTGTCCTGATTTCTGCGTGGTTGCATCTTCCCGGGGTCTCCGCTCCACTAGAGAGCGACCACAAATCTCTATTTCCATCTACAGAAAAAGGAGAACTAATCCGCAAGCATATTATCAAGATTAATAACGGTAACATACATGACAGGGTTCTAGCAAAGCGCTTGGTACATATGACAAACTCAACAAATGTTAATTTTCCTCCACCTTGAAAGTCCCTTATGGTCTGATATTCTGTGAAATCACCATTCTACTTGAATATTCTAAACACTAAACACATAAAAAAAACTCAATCTCAGCCAGGCGTGGTGGCACACGCTTGTAATCCCAGTACTTGGGAGGCTGAGACAGGAGGATTGCAGGTTCACCGCCAGCCTCAGCTACTTAGTGAGGCTCTCCGCAACTTAGTAAGACTCTGTTTCAAAATAAAGAATAAAATAGGACTGGTGGTATAGCTTGGAGGTAGAAGGCCCCTGGGTTCAATCCCCAGTACCACACAAAAAAAAAAGAAGAAAGGAAAAAAAAGAAAGAAAGAACCTCAGTCTCTCACAATCCCGCTGCTACCAACTTCCCTCCTAATAGCCAGTTCCTGCCAGCATCAGTACCATTTTTAGTTATTCCAGGCAGAAGTCCGAAAGCTTTTCTTTGATTTTTCGCTCCCTTTGGAAGCTACACCCAACTCAGTATTGCACAAGGCAAACAAAGAGCCCCTCCCCCAAATCTGGAAGGGTGGAATAAAACAGAGTGACAGAACTGGAAAGGAGAGAGAGCAGACTATTCCCATAGACACTTAAAATTCAACACATAAAAAGTAAACTGAACCAGGTGTGGTGGCACATGACTGTAACAAACTGAATCAGGTGTGGTGGCGCATGCCTGTAATCCTAGTAGTTGGGAAGCTGGGAAAGGAGGATCGCAGTTTCAAGACCAGCCTCAGCAACTTAGCGAGACCCTGTTTCGAGATAGAAAATAAAAGAGACTGGGGATATAGCTCGAGGTAGAATGCCCCTGGGTTCAATCCCCAGTAACAAAAAAATAAAAAATAAAACCTACACCTGCCTCACCCAGGAAACCGACCTCACTGAATACCAGCACAGCTTCCTCCATTTTACAGCCAGTCTCTAAATCCTGTTGTTTCCCAGTCTCACTCTGCTCAATCTCTGTCACCCTTCCTGAGGTCTGGCCCTGACCCTGCTCCAGGGGCTGACACTTCCTCGAGCTGCATTCTCAGGCTGCACCCCTAGGCCTCAGAGGCGTCACTGGTCAGGCTGCTGCCACAGAGCTCTCTGTGAAAAGGATTCCAATGGTCCCTGTTACTCCGTGGGTTTAAAATCCAGCTACTCCACACTCCTACTCCTCCCATACATCAAAAGAAGAAGAGGGAAACCTCTTCAGGAGAGACTGCCACAGATCGACGAGGTAGTATTGCCTTGGCTAGAAAACAAGCAGCTGAAAACCTCAGTACTTGTGCTTGATGTCATGAACCTCCCTCCACCTTCTGTTGACTCTAAATGAACTTGGGCCTTTTTTAGGGAAGGGAGTGATCCCTGAGTTTAGGGATCACTCTTAAATACTTGGTCTTCTACACTGCACTGAGCATGGCCTTTTCTCCACATTTTAAGAAAATATTGACATTTTCTTCTGGGACATGAAGAGAAGATCTGCATTTTAATAAGCTGAGAATTTACTCGATTTATTTTCAGTGTCAAAAATAATGTCTTTGGGATCTTTGTTCAGTTCTTCAGTCCTATTCTACCATTCTAAATTAGGAAACCTGATTCATAGTTCTGTATTGTTTAACTTAATATATATTTCCTATCTTCATTTTCCTAGTTTAACTTTGCTGTAAAAATCCCTCCTAGCTGGTTTCAGTGGCACATGCCTGTAATCCCAGTACTTAGGCTGAGACAGGAGGATCACAGGTTTGAGGACAGCCTAAGCAACTTAGTAAGACCCTCAGCAACTTAGCAAGACCTTGTTTCAGAATTTAAAAAATGAAAAAGTCTGGGGATATAGCTCAGAGGTAGAATGCCCTGGGTTCAATCCCCAGTACCAAAAAAAAAGGATCTCCAAAATTCTGCAATTTAGACCTATATCACTCTCTTTCTTCTCCCTTTCTTCTCTTCTCCAAGAAATCTTTTTCTTTACCTTACGTTGTGTCTTTGTAAATATGTTTCTAAGATTTTTCCTTTCTTAAAGGCAAATGCTTGAGCCTAATTATCCTCCCACCATATGGTTTCTCTTCTCTTCTTTATTCCTCAAAACTATCATGCAGTTCTTCCGCAATTGCTATCGAAATTCATTTGACCTCTTCCTGTTATATTTGTACACCTCTACACCCACCATCTGTTGTTGTCCTTCAGATGGTTACTAAATTCTGAATTCATTTTAAGGTCTTGCCATTTCTATAACTCTATTTCTCACCTCTCACAGTTATATGATTCCCTAAACCTAATTTCCATTTCTTACTAACAGGAGGGAGTGAACTGTCATAAACAAAATAAAACATCCTCCCTTCATTTATATGACAACAGGGAAGACTTGCAGTTGACCTGTTCCCTGAAAAGTGGTCCCAAGCAAGGACAAACTACAGCGGCACAGGAAGAAGTGAGGAGAGCTACTGGGGATGCTGAAAAAAATGATTCTAGAACACTGTGGTCCTGTTGAAGTCCTCTGGGGAGATGGACACCCCTGGGCACTTGTCTTAGTTATTTTGTGGTGTTCTCACAAAGTACCATAAAGTGGGTAGCTTATAAACAACAGATATTTATTTCTCAAGGTTCTACAGGCTGAAAGATCAACATCAAGGCATCAGCAGATTCGGTGTCTGGGGAACACCAACTTCCTTCCCTAACTGAGGTGAGAAATGGAGTTACAGAGATGGCAAGACCTCGAAATGAATTCAGGATTCATTCAGCATCCACTTCATTCTTGCAGTACCCTCTCATTGTAGCAGGGGCGAGGGAGTTCTCTTGGGTCCCTTTTATAAGGGCACCACTCCCACACATGGGGGCTAAGCCTTAATCCCCTCCCCAAAGCCCTACATCCAAACACTATTATACCGAAGATTAGGTTTCAATATATGAATCCGGGGGGACATAAACATTCAGTCTATGGCAGAACTCTAGCCCTCTGTTTTTAACGGATAAAATCACATGACTATGGAAACATGTGCTACATCCCCTTCAAGTCTGTATTAAACCTTAATGTTCAGGCATAGTCTTATTTTCTTTTAGTAACCACTTATTCCTCTGGTCTTAATAAATTTGCCTAATACTTCTTTAAATTAATGCTGACCTGGCTTTCTAAACTGAGGTTTGAGAACACAGAACTTTATTCTGATATTTTATAATTTGAAGTACATGTTCTTTTTCATACAATTAATGTATCATTTCAGGCATCTTGGCTCCATCCTCTGTTGGTCTTTACTCTTTGCTTGGAAGCAGCCCTATCTTTAGATCTGTCTTGATGCGGCAGCACCCAATCCCCTTTTGGTGCTTTGGTTGATCTTAGATGATTTTTCTCTACTTCACTATATCTTTCCTAGCAAATGCTAACCAGTATCACAAATTGAATTTCAGACATATAGATAAACCATGTTTTTCTATGACAGCAGAATATTGTCTTCATTTAGTTTCAATATATTCAAATGTGAAAATGTACCAGTTTCCAGATAGATAGTTTACCCATCAATGACCCATATTTTCTGCCCAAAAGAGAGAACTTCTTACAGTAATATATGTATGTAAAAGAATTTTATATTAGCCAGGCATGGTGGCACATGCTTGTAATTCCAGTACTTGGGAGGCTGAGACAGGAGGATCGCAGGTTTGTGGCCAACCTCAGCTACTTAGTGAGGCCCTCCACAACTTAGTGAGACCCTGCTTCAAAATAAAGAATAAAAAACAGGGCTGGGGGTGTAGCTTGGAGGTAGAATGCCCCTGGGTTCAATCCCCAGTACCGAAAAAAAAAAAGAATTTTATAAACTGGAAGTCACTCTAAAAATATAAATTGTAGTATTTCCTGGTTTATGTTCACTAAATGCTATATAAGTATCTCATATATGTGTGCACACATAATATATATCATATTTTAAATACTTATATATCATATTGTATATTTAAATTATATATATACATATATATATCTTGAGATATTGTTAACATTAGTTCTTATTTCATAGACTATCTAATTGATGTTGTGAAGTTGGCTGAAAGCATGACAGATGGCAGGAAAATAATATTTAGTGTTAAAACTGTGTCATAAATGATTCATAAGTGAATAATTTATCTTTCACAGATAATCAGGGGTTGATAGTACCACAACCTGAGGATTGATGGAAAGTACAGGTTTGGAGATATATTTGTCAGAACGATTTCCATTGCAAGTCACAAATTTTTAATCCAAACTAGTTTGCTTAAGCACAAAAGGGTATTTTATTTTCCCACGACATTGAGAATACTTGGGAAGTTCACATAATAGGAGGAATGCGATCTGGAGTTGGTGCTCAGGACTGGATACATAATTTGCTTAATTAAAAACAAGGTGACTTGTTTAAAAATTATTAAGAATTTCCACATGGCAGAGCATGAAATCAAGTGTGGGGCCCTTCTGAGGTTAGAGTTGTGTGTGACTTTATGGGCTGCATGCCCGTAAAGCTGGTCCTGCTAGAGTCAAGTCAACCAAGATCCTCCTCTCTTTCTTCCTGACATGTCTCATATTCACTTTTCTCTGTTTATTTCTCTGTGTTTTCATCATTCTCTCCAGTCTTCTCTGCTAACTCAAGAAAATAAATTCAGAGAGGGCTCTGACTGGTCAGACCTAGATGTGTGGAGGGGATCTGCAGGGGAAAGGTTAAATTACACATGTGGGATAATGCATGGACCTACACATCCAAACCACAAGGAATCGGGGAGGAGTTTCTCAAAGGAAATGGGGATGCTTATCTTAGTCTGTTTTCTGTTGCCAGTAACACAATACCACAGAGTTGGTGAGTTATAAAGAAAAGAGGTATGTTTTTGCTCATGGTTTTGGAGGTCCACTGTTGAGGAGCCACATCTCTCAATGGCCTTCTTGCTGGCAGTGTCCCAAGGTGTCACAGGGCATCCCTGGGTGTCTCAGTCAGCATTCTCACCTCTGTGATCCAAACACCTGACACACTCGAAACTTAGAGGAAGAAAGATTTATTTGCTTACAGATTTGGAGAGGATCAGAGGTCACAGTCCGTTTTGTGCCACAGCTGCACCTCCTCAGGGCATCCTGACCAGGAGCAGAGAGAGCAAAGGGTGGAGGTGAGGAACCTATATAGTCCCCAAGGCCACACCCCCAGAGACCCCACCCCAGCAACCAAGTCCCACCTCCAACATGGCTGTGCTGGCCACCACATGGGGTCTGGGGGACATTCTTAATCCAAACCGTAACACATGGCAAGAGAAAGAGAGTGCATGTGTGTTGTCTCCTTTGGTCTCGCTCCGTCTTCTTATACAACTACTAGGATTCGATCATGGGGGATCCACCTGATGACTTTATCTAACCCTAACCATCTCTCAGAAACTCTGCCTCTACAATGGGGATAAATTTCAATACATGAACATTTAGGAGACACACTCAAACCATATAGCAAGGTTCTTACCAGTAAAAATAAGGTGCACTGGTACCCCAAAGGGACAAAACTGAAATTACCACATAAAACCCCCTGGGTGTGACTTGTTGCCCTGCTAGTTACCAGTGTTTAATCTTTCTAATCTACAGTTGTTGATGCTTAATACACCATTATGGCCCCTCAATAAATATTAGTTTCTTTGACATTTTCTAATGTTAGCATGGGCCTCAGGGTATAAAAAAATTATCATTAATTTGGGGTAGAGCTTCAGTTTTTTAAAATTTATATGTTAAGATGAACTGCACAATGATTCTGGCTGGATCTAAACCTCTTTTGCAAAACTTCCATATAGAATGGTGGAAGGAAGCTGGGCATGGTGGTACACACCTGTAATTTCAGTACTTGGGAGGCTGAGACAGGAGGATCGCAGGTTCAAAGCCAGCCTCAGCAACTTAGTGAGGCTCTCAGCAACATAGTGAGACCCTGTTTCCAAATAAAAATAAAATATGGCTGGGGGTTTAACTCAGCGGTAGAATGCCCCTGGGTTTGATCCCCAGTACCACCACCAAAAAAAGAACAGTAAAGGAAACTGGAAAGACCAATGTCAGTGCAGATGCACAAGAAATTTCCATTTACAATATGAAGACTATTACCTTTTTCCAGAGCAGGTTTTCCTAAGAAGAGAGAATATATGTTATTTGTAAGGTTTTGCTTTGTCCCTTAATTCCCCCCAGTACAGATGCACAATCTCTAGTGATAGCAAAGCTTTTTATAAGATTCAGAGTTAACAATGGGAAAGTTAAAAAATTTACCAAATGTAACTTTCCTAAGAACCCTAGGGCAAGCTGTTTTCTTCAAGTTCCCTACTGGCCATTGCCTATTCAGGTGCCCAGCCTATTTTATTTCCATGCTTTTCTCATTCAACTTTCTGAACTGTATTCCAGAGCTTCCTTTCCTTTACACATGGGTGTACTGGTTACACCTTCCATGCATTATTGAAAGTTTATCATAGAATAGAAAGAGACTCTCTACAGCCTCCGAGAAAAAGAGATAAAGTTTAATTTCTAGGAAGAGTCGAATAGGGAACTTATGATAGACAAGAGAATTGGTAAAAAGATAAAGGTAGAATCAACATTTTGTTTTCATTACAGGCAGAGTAACACGGGGAATTGACCAATTACCAATATAAACAGTCAGTTAAAAGCTAAACATTCTGACAAGGAGGGAGGAGAAGAGGAAATGGGGAAGTATGGGAAGCAAACAGACCAAATAGTGGTAGGTGCAGACAGAAATGTATCACTACAATGCCAATAAAAATTATTTTTTAAAAATGAATATTTTGAAAGTTATTTAACTACCTTGATTCTTTTCTGGCTTCATTTTTGTTCATATGGACAATAACTTCAGAACTAAACTGAGAAGTAAAAAAAAAAAGTTAAATCACATTAAATGGTTAATAGGTGTGTGTGTGTGTGTGTGTGTGTGTGTGTGTGTGTGTGTGTGCGCCTGCACGTGTGGTGTTACAATGTACATATTGGGCGTGGTGGCATATGCTTGTAATTCTAATACTTGGGAGGCTGAGACAGAATAGCAGGTTAAAGGCCAGCCTTAGCAACTTAGCAAGATCCTCAGCAACTTAGCAAGATCCTATTTCAAAATAATTTTTGAAAAGGTCTGGGGATGTAGCTTAGAGGTAGAATGTCCCTGAGTTCAATACCCAGTACCAATAAATAAATAAATACATAAACAAAATGCAAGACATAACTGAAAGAATGTTATAAAGCTTTCCTGTGCACTAATTCATGGAATCTCTTTAGATATTGGATATTGTTTTAGGTAGAGACATGCTAAGTGTTGAATGCATGACCTTTCTTTTCTTCTCTCTTCTTTTATTTCTTTCTTTCAGTCCGAGTAGTAAAGCCTTTATGATAGTCCTGGGAAAACAACCGTCATAGATGCAAAATGGAATTCCCCCGCATTCAGCCATAGCTAGGACCAAACAAATAGCCTATTTGCCTTAATTACCATGTATAAGATTGGACAACAGATGTTCTTCTGCATGTGGTTTGCTAATTTATTTCATTCTTTTTGTCCATTTACATGAGCTATTCTGAAAATCAGTATTGAGAAAGTATAAGAGCATCTTTTGCTTCTCTTCATAAACAAAATCTAATCTCTTACATTAATATGTCATCTTTCAATATCAAAATTTAGGGAGAATGCCTATTACCAACCAAAACCTTACGTCATGCACAAATAAAAACCCCGCAGCATTTTCCAGCTCCATACTAAAATATCAAAATGCATACAGCAGGAGGAAAACAAACAAACCCAGCTGCACACCATCATGCTAAAGTTTCCTAACAACTCGAAAGGTTATTTGACCTTTACTCATAACTTTTGGCAAATTCAGTGACTCCCCTTTCCCATACTGGTGTACATTCACACATTCTCTAGAAGTCTAGAAGTTTGCCCACTGTTATATTTAGAGCCATGATATAGATGTGGCTAGTGTTTAAAAGAAACAAATGACTTCTACTTAAATTACGCAACATCAGGCATGTTCTAGAAACCCTTTTAAATCAGGATCCATTTTTCTATTATGTCTACCTAATACTAGTAATGCTAAAGTGCCTTGGTCCACTTAAGAAGGAAACTGACATGCTTTTCCATTATCTAGTAGAGCTGACCATAGACAATTTAAATTGGTTTCAAATTTTAGGTTAATGTTCTTACTGCTATCCTGCTACTTACCTTAATTCATCTTAGTATTTTATGTTGTTAGATATTACTGTCTGCATAATGAGCACGGAAGTTTTAATGTAATGCCTCCTTTCTCCTCATTAATGCTGCTACCAAACTTCACTTCTTAAGGAAAAATGATCATATTATATACATATTTTGAAACAGATAATTGTACTGTTGAAAGATACTGCCCTGTATGATACTTTAATTATTTATGTAATATGTAACTTGATTGTAAACACTTAGAGAATATGTAATAAATTTACCATTTTGAAAAATTATAAAATAAGTGTGGTAATATAAAATCCAACATTATTAAAAATTATAAAATGGCATGTGAAAAATCTCCATTGTTTACTCCTAGTTCTACTCAGCAGAGATAACCACATTTAACTGTTTCCATTTCAAGTTCTTCTGGTCATTACCTCCATAACACTGAATATTATGCTTATGCCTCATTTTCTCAAATTATTGGTGCTCAACAGTATCAACTGACTCTATTAGAAAGATGAGAAAATGAGTTTATTTATCCCCCTCTGCCATCTCCTCTCTTCCACCCAACTTTTGCTAATTTAATTTCTATTTTTGTTCAATTCACTACCTTTATTTTTATTTGCATGTACACACACTGATATATTTATACTTATCTCAAGTACATAAATATGATAATATGTTTTGTCTTAATGCAGTCTTTCTTTTCTTTTTTCCTTTGCCTTTTTGGCATAATTCTCCCTCCCTCAATTCAGAAACAGTCTCTCCCCATCAATTTATTATTAAGAACCATGCAACATTCTTCATGACTATAAAATCATATAAAACATATGCTTTAATAGGTAAAAAGAGTTTGATTTTTGCAAGATAAAAAAAGTCCTGGAGATCTGTTGTACAACAATGTAAACTGAGTATTTAAGACTACTGAACTGTATACTTAAAAATAGTCGATAAATTTTATGAAAAATTTTATTTATATAAAATAAAACAAATTTATGTTTTTATCACAATTAAAAATAAAAATTCATGATTATATAATCATGCACATGTGTATATATACAGTAACTTTTCACTTTGCACAGTCCCTATATAAATGAATTTCAGTTACCACCATTCAATTAAATAATACCAGTCACCCAACAACATGGTTTGAGTTTGGTTGCCATGGCATGTTTATCAACTGTGGATGATTGCATGAAAGCATAAACTTCATTGTGAGCTTGTCAGTCTGCAAATCACTATGGAAATAACAAATTTACATCATAATTAGTGGACAATCATGTCACTTCTTTCAAAGTTTATTGGTGATTGCTTA
>PVJS01058455.1:0-11777 GCA_004027185.1 Glis glis
TTATGTTGATTGGGCCAAGTGAGCAAGAGGTAGCAACCACTCTGGACTTGTTAGTGAAGCATTTGCATGACAGGGAATGGGAAATAAACCCAACTAAAATCCAAAGGCCTTCTACCTCAGTAAAATTTCTAGGAGTCAAGTGGTGTGGGGCATGCCGAGATATTCCTTCTACAGTAAAGGATAAGCTGTTACATCTGGCCCCTCCTACAACTAAGAACGAGGCACAATGTCTGGTGGGCCTGTTTGGCCTTTGGAGGCAACACATTCCTCACTTGGGTGTGTTACTCCGGCCTATCTACCGAGTGACTCGAAAAGCTGCTAGTTTTGAGTGGGGCCCAGAACAGGAGCAGGCTTTGCATTAGGTCCAAGCTGCCATGAAGGCTGCTCTGCCACTTGGGCCCTATGATCCAGCAGACCCTATGGTACTAGAGGTATCAGTGGCAGATAGAGATGTTGTCTGGAGCCTTTGGCAAGCCCCCATGGGTGAATTGCAGAAAAGGACCTTGGGATTTTGGAGCAAGGCCCTGCCGTCATCCGCAGACATTTACTCTCCCTTTGAGAAGCAGCTCTTGGCTTGCTACTGGGCCTTAGTGGAAACTGAATGCTTAAACATGGGCCACCAGGTTACCATGCGACCTGAGCTGCCCATCATGAACTGGGTTCTATCTGATCCATCAAGCCACAAAGTTGGACATACACAGCAGCAGTCCATTATCAAGTGGAAATGGTACATACGTGATAGGACCCGAGCAGGTCCTGAAGGTTCAAGCAAATTACATGAAGTGGCCCAGATGTCCGTGGGTCCTACTTCTGTTACAGTGCCTTCTGTCCCCCAGTGTGAACATATGGCCTCATGGGGTGTACCATATGATCAGTTGACAGAGGATGAGAAAGCTCGGGCTTGGTTTACAGATGGTGCTGCATGATATGCAGGCACTACCCGAAAATGGACAGCGGCAGCCCTGTAGCCCCTCTCTGGGATATCCCTGAAGGACAGTGGTGAAGGGAAATCTTCCCAGTGGGCAGAACTTCGTGCAGTGCACCTGGTTGTGCACTTTGCTTGGAAGGAAAAACGGCCAGATGTATGATTATATACTGATTCATGGGCTGTAGCCAATGGTTTGGCTGGATGGTCTGGGACTTGGAAAGAACATGATTGGAAGATTGGTGAAAAAGAAATTTGGGGAAGAGGTATGTGGATAGATCTCTCCCAATGGGCTCAGAATGTGAAGATATTCCTGTCCCATGTTAATGCCCATCAAACGGTGACCTCAGCAGAGGAGGACTTTAACAACCAAGTGGATAGGATGACCCCGTCTGTGGATAGCAGTCAGCCTCCTTCCTCAGCCACCCCTGTCATTGCCCAGAGGGCTCATGAACAAAGTGGCCATGGTGGCAGGGATGGAGGGTATGCATGGGCTCAGCAACATGGACTCCCACTCAACAAAGCTGATCTGGCTACAGCCGCTGCTGAATGCCCAATCTGTCAGCAGCAGAGATCGATGCTGAGCCCCCAGTATGGCAGTGTTCCTCAAGGTTATTAGCCAGCAACCTGGTGGCAGGTTGATTATATTGGACCCCTTCCATCATGGAAGGGGCAGCGCTTCGTCCTTACTGGAATAGACACTTACTCTGGGTATGGATTTGCTTTCCCTGCACATAAAGTTTCTGCCCAAACTACCATCCGTGGACTTATAGAATGCCTTATCCACCACCAAGGTATTCCACACAGCATTGCTTCTGACCAAGGAACTCACTTCATAGCCAAAGAAGTACGGCAATGGGCTCATGCTCATGGAATTCACTGGTCCTACCATGTTCCTCACCATCCTGAAGCAGCTGGTTTGACAGAATGGTGGAATGGCCTTTTGAAGGTCAGTTATGGCGTCAGCTAGGTGTCCATACTTTGCAAGGCTGGGGCAAGGTTCTCCAGAAGGCTGTATATTCTCTAAATCAGTGTCCGCTCTATGGTACTGTTTCCCCTATAGCCAGAATTCACGGGTCCAGGAATCAAGGGATGGAAACAGGAATGGTACCACTCACCATTACCCCTAATGACCCACTAGGAAAATTTTTGCTTCCTGTCCCCGCAACCTTATGTTCTGCTGACCTCCAGATCTTAGTTCCAGAAGCAGGAATGCTTCCACCAGGAGGCACAAGAATGATTCCATTAAACTGGAAGTTAAGACTTCCCCCTGGCCACTTTGGGCTCCTCATGCCTTTGAGTCAACAGGCTAAGAATGGAGTTATGGTGCTGGCTGAGGTTATTGATCCAGATTACCAAGGGGAAATTGGACTATTACTCCACAGTGGGAGTAAGAAAAAGTATACCTGGAAAGCAGGGGATCCCTTAGGGTGTCTCCTAGTATTGCCATGTCCTGTTATTAAAATCAATGGAAAACTGCAACAACCTAATCCGGACAGGATGGCAAATGTCTCAGACCCTCCAGGAATGAAGGTGTGGGTCACTCCTCTGGGTAAAGAACCAAGACCTGCCTAAGTGCTGGCTGAAGATATAGGAAATACAGAATGGGTAGTAGAAGAAGGTAGTTGTAAGTACCAACTATGGCCACGAGACCAGTTACAGAAATGAGGATTGTAATTGCTATAAATATTCTTATTATTCCATTAAAATATGTTTGTATATATATATACATATATTTATATGTGTTAAGCAGATATCTCTATCTTATCTCCTCCCTTATTTCTCTATCATGTAATATAACACAGATGGACTTTATATCAATACTTAAGTATTAGGAATAAGTATCAGAAAGCCTTGCCTCGTATTCAGGGGAAGTGACTGGTGCGTTTCCGGTTGTACGTGGGATAGCTTTATCATGTTAGGTGAGATTTTGATATTGTTTTTGTTTTTATTTGAAGATTAATATGATTTATAAAGACAGGGTTAAGAGTCAAGTTGACAAGGGGTGAACTTGTGATAGTTAACCTAATTTGTCAACTTGACCAGATCATGACACACCCAAGATCATGTGACTTTGGGTGTGTCAATGAGACAATTGGTTTCTGTAACAGCAGATTAAACAGAAAGTCCTGCCCTAAATGTAGGCAACAGGGTTCTGATAGGTGCAGGTCTTAGATAAAAGGAGAAAGCCGCGTAGAGGGATGCATGACTTTTTCTGAAGAAAACGCATCTGCTCTCGTCTGAGATCGTCAGCCACCAACTTCGCCGTTTCTCTGAAGAGCTTCTTGATCTTCTGCTCTCGTCTGAGATTGTCGGCCTCCAGCCCTTCAAACTGGAACTTCATCATCGTTTCTCCGAAGAGCTTCCTGATCTTCACATCTTGGACTGAGACTGAATTAGTGGTTGCTCCCATCCTAAGACTCCAGCTCTTAGACTGCTCATCCTCTGACTCTCCACATGTAGTCGGAACTCGGGACTACATTGCTTCAAACTATAAGCTGATCTGATAAATCCCTTTTTACATATATTCATTGTGTGAATTCTGTTAGTCTAGTGAACCCTGGGCAATAAACTACTTCTCACATCCTCGCCAGCATTTGTTGTTATTTGTGTTTTTAATGATTGCTATTCTAATTGGCGTTAGGTGATATCTCAGGATAGTTTTGATTTGCATCTCTCTGACTGCTAATGATCTTGAATATTTTTTCATACATGTATTGGCTATTTGTAGTTCTTCTGTGAAATGTCTATTTAGTTCACTTGCCCATTTTTTGATTGGGTTATTTGTTTTTTTAGTGGTGATTTTTTAAGTTCTCTGTATATTCTAGATATTAGTCCTCTATCAGAGGAGTAGCAGGCAAAATTCTTCTCCCATTCTGTCGGCTCTCTGTTGAGGATCTTGATTGTTTCTTTTGCTAAACAAAAGCTCTTCAGTTTAATGCAATCCCATGTATTGATCCTCATTTTACTTTCCTGTGCCTTTGGGGTCTTGTTGAGGAAGTATTTACCTGTGCCTATGTGTTGAAGTGTTGGACCTATGCCCTCTTCGAGTAGCTTCAAGGTCTCTGGTCTGATTTCTAGGTCTTTGATCCATCTTGAGTTGACTCTTGTACAAGGTAAGAAGGAGGGGTTTATTTCTATTTTTCTGCATATGGTTAGCCAGTTTTGCCAGCACCATTTGTTGAAGAGGCTATCTTTTTTTCCAGTGGATGTTTTTAGCCCCTCTGTCAAAAATCAATTGGCTGTAGGTATGTGGATTTTTTTTAGAGTCTTCTATTCTGCTCCATTGGTCTATGTGTCTGCTTTTGTACCAATACCATGCTGTTTTTATTACTATGGCTTTGTAGTATAGTTTGAAGTCAGGTATTGTGATGCCTCCTGCATGGTTCTTGTTGCTGAGAACTACTTTGGCTATTCTGGGTTTTTTGTTGTTCCAAATGAATTTAAGAACAGACTTTTCTATGTTTGTGAAGAATGACTTTGATAGTTTAATGGGTATTGCATTGAATCTGTAGATCACTTTTGGAAGAATGGCCATTTTGATGATATTTATTCTGCCTACCCAAGAGCATGGGAGATCTTTCCATCTTCTAAGATCTTCAATTTTTTTTCAATGTTTTTTAATTTTCCTTTTAGAGGTCTTTTACCTCCTTGGTTAGGTTTATTCCCAAGTATTTTATTGTTTTGGGGGATATTGTGAGTGGAAATATCTTCTGGATTTCTTTTTCAGTGGATTTAGGGTTGGCATACAGAAAAGCTTCTTATTTTTTAAGATTGATTTTGTATCCAGACACTTTGCTTAATTTGTTGATCAGTTCTATAAGCCTTTTGGTTGAGTTTGTTGGGTCTTCTAAGTATAATATCATGTCATCTGCAAATAGAGATAGTTTAAGCTCCTCTTTTCCTATACCACTTCTAGGCATCTACCCAAAAGATATGAAAACAAACTACCAGACTAATGAATGTGTATCTATGTTTATAGCTGCACAATTCACAATTGCCAAACTTTGGAACCAGCCAAGGTGTCCATCAACAGATGAATGGATTACAAGACTATGGGATATGTACACAATGGAATTTTATGCAGCCATAAAGAAGAACAAAATTACATCATTTGCAGGGAAATGGAGAGAATTAGAGAACATTATGCTAAGTGAGATTAGTCAGTCACAAAGAGTGAAAAGTCAGATGTTCTCTCTAATATGTGGAAGCTAGATAGAAGGGACTCCAGACAAAGAAGAAGAAAACTTCAGATGAACAAAGATGACCTAACTGAGGGTGTTTGGAGGGGGGTGGAGGGAAACACACCAAAGCTCATGATGTCTATACACGAACTTATAAGACTCAATCACTATGCAGAGCACAAAAGGGAGGAAGCGGGGAGGGAATAGAATTGGATTTGAGGGAGGGCTAAATGAGCAATGTGTTCATGTATGATTCTGCTACCTTGACACTTATCAAATGTATAATTACAATACACCAATAAGTGAATATATATAAAAATAAAAAATAAAATAAAATAAAATGCCTGCAGAAAGAGTAGAGGAAATGCATGTGTAACTTTTTATAAACAGGGTATAGTAAAGGCCTTCTAATTGTAATTTTAGATTAAAAAAACTGATAAATTTAATTTCATATTAATAGAAAGCATTTTTGTGGAAATAAACCATGTTAATAAAGTCAAAAGACTTGTGACAAACTGAAATAAGGTATTTGTAACAGGTAAAGGGATAATTTCTACAATACATAAGATGAAGAATAAGATGACCAAAGCTCTGTAGATTAATGAACAATAGACATGAAAATTTCACAGGAAAAAAGTATAAATTATACTTAAACATAGGGAGAATTTTCATTCAGAATAAGAGACGTGCCCATTTAACCATTCATATTTTCAACTACTATATTAGGAGAAATTCAAAAGTTTCACAATATACTTTATAAGCTTATTTGAAAAAAGGCAGGCACTCAAATATTAGTATCAGTACAAAATGATCTGAACCTTAGGGAAGGTATTGTCAATATTTATGGAAACTATGCATGCATTTTGATATGCATTTAGCAATTGACCCAGAAATATCATTTCTGTAAATTTACCATGTTTATACAATTTTACAAATACAAAACAACACAAGCACAAGATTATCATCTAAGTGATATTACAAATTATTAGAAAACCCTAAATATTTATTGATAGGCATCCATTTGAATAAATATGAGTGCATTCCATAATCAATACTAAAGAGATATAACCTACAATGAGAATAAATTCTATGAAGTGATACAGAGTGATTTTCAGGTACATGTGTATGTATGTATATATGTATGTATGTATATAATAACTTTTATGTAAAAATATAAAGAATTCTATAAATAATAGTTGTAGGTGATATGATATTTTAGTTATTTTTAAAAAAGAAATGCAGAGCTAGGTATGGTGGCACATCATAGCAGTTTGGAGGTTGAGACAGGATGATTGGAAATTCGAGGCCAGTCTTGGAAACTTAGCAAGACCCTTAGGAACTTAGGTGAGATACTGTTTGAAAATAAGTAACTTAGGACTGAGTGTTTAACCTGGAAATAGAATGCCCCTGGGCTCAATCCCCAGTAACAACAACAACAACAAGAAATAAAGAAAAAAACAGAAATGCAAAAAGAATTAAAGTAGCTACCAAGATGGTTAGTAACAGAGTGGAAAAGATTTAAATTGATCATTTCTTAATGTGTCTTTTCTCATAAATCATGACCTTTAATAATATTTTTGATTAAGCAAAATATTATCTAGAACCATGAAATGAATAAAAACCTTATAAATGAAGATAAAAAGAACAAAACAGTATTTCAATTTAATGATATAGCCATACAGAAATAAAAATAATTCAAGAAACCTGGGAGGCATAGCTTGTCCTTTATATGATATATTTTAAAGACAAAAAGACCTATGAATAAATGATAAATTTTACAAAATTGTTTGTTTCTTTTTTTATTGGTGCATTGTAATCATACATCTTGTTAAATTTAAGGTTGATAGAGGTATACATGCACACAGTACTCATTGAACCCTCCCCTGGTTCCCATCCCACTCCTCCCTCCACACCTTCCTGTGCAGATACATGCACACAGTACTCATTGAGCCCTCCCCCAGTTCCCACCCTATTCCATCCCCCTCCCCTCCTTCCTGAGCTCAGCACAGTGATATGTTTTGATAAGTTTTTGTATGTATATCATGCCATTGAGGTGTTTTCCTCTCCCTCCATCTCCCTCATTAGGTCCCCTTCTTATCAATAAGAGAGATGCAAATCAAAACTACCCTGAGATTTCACCTAACTCCAATTGGAATGGCAATTATTAAAAACACAAACAATAACAAATGCTGTCAAGGATGTGGAAAAATAGGAACTCTGGTACACGTTGGTGGGATTGAAAATTAGTGCAACCACTTTGGAAAACAGTGTGGAGATTCCTCAGAAGACTGGGGATGAACCTACCATATGACCCAACTATACCACTCCTAGGTATCTACCCAAAAGAATGGAAACCAAACTACCAGAGTAATGCATGTATATCTAGTTTATAGCTACACAACTCACAGTTCCCAAACTATGGAACCAACCGAGATGTCCATCAACAGAAAAATGGATTACAAAACTATGGGATATGTACATAAAATATTTACTCAGCCATAAAGAAGAACAAAATTATGCCATTGCAGGGTAATGGATGGAATTGAAGAACATTATTCTGAGATTAGTCAGTCACAAAAAGTGGAAAGTCAGATGTTCTCCCTAATATGTGGAAGCTAGGGAGAAAGTCAGGACATAAGAGGAACTTCTGACAAATTTTTTTGTTTCTTTTTTTGTGCAGTACTGGGGATTAAACGCAGGGGTGTTCTACCTCCAAGCTACACAAGAAACCGGGTCTCACGAAGTTGTGGAGGGCCTCACTAAGTAGCTGAGGCTGGCCACGAACCCGGATCCTCCGGTTTCCACCTCCCAAGTACTTGGGATTACAAGCATGCGCCAACACACCCAGCTAAATTTTTTTGTTTCTAATGATGGTACTTTTGCAGTAATTCTGAAACTCTCATAAGGTACAGCAAATAAGCACATACATTAGAGTACATACATTAGGGAGCAGTGTTCTCTCTATGATTAAAATGAGATAAAATATGAAACAGGAAGTTCAGGAAGAAATCTGTGCCAATAGATTTGAATTAGTGATATCAATATCAGCTTATGATTTCAATAAAAATGCTTAGCTCTATTTACTAGAAGAGTCTATAATGTGTAAACCTAATGGTAATTTATTGATTTCTAAATATTACTCTTCACTAGAGGAATAAAAGGCTTCATGGAGAAATATCTATTTCTATGTAAGGGCTGCAAAAGGACCAGAAAGAAAAGAAAATTTTCAAAAATGACTAGGCAGATAGCAAAAAGGACAAATGCTTGCTACCTTTGTGACTACTAGCACATTAAAAATAATACTTACGATAATGTTTGTACCAAATAAAAGTCAGTATAATATTGAATATAACATATCAAATATATTGGATATAATATCAAAGAGAAAGAAAAAATGAAAAAATAAGGGAGAGCACGAATTTTTAAGATTTACAGTTAATAAAAGTATTATAAATTAAAATTAGAAAAGTGATCATTTTGTATCATATAAGCTTACCTTATCCATAAAATAATTCATTTAGGCCTGACTTATTAATAAATACTTACAGGCACTAATATCCATTAGTTATTTGGGAAGAGGATTTTATCATGATTCCTTCTGAATTACAAACAACAATGGCATTGTTGCTATGGAAAGATCCAGCAGATACAAATTTTTAAAAAGTCATCAATTTTAGTACCATCAATAGTAGAAGAAAGCAGACAGAATTGGCTTCCTAATGTGATGGGCTTCCTAATGGGCTTTCAAGGAGAAGTATTTAATATCTATGAGAATTTTACTTCAAAAATTTTTAACCTAAATATTAGCATGAAGAAACAATTGTTTCAGACAAGTTAATAATGTAGGATTTTTATCAGACAATTGGACATATCTTTCAAAAATAACAAAACGTTATGAAAGACAAAAATGGTTGGAATGCTGGTCAAGATTGAAATAGTATAAAAAGGCTTGACAGTTACAAACAAACACATGAAACTTGACTGGATTCTTGATCCAAAATGACTCTATGGCTACTAAGAAAAAATTTTGAGCAATTAAAGAAATATGATTATGGAAAACATTAGAAAATTGTGACTCAATTTTAAACATCTTCCATAAGATGTTTGTGTGGTTATATAGAGATTTATAGTTGTACTTAGAAATAAAATAATGAGATACTTATGGGTAAAACACTTTGTGACTTAATTTTAAATTACTTAGCAGAAAGAAAAACATAGAAGGAGATATTACAAATAAAGCAACACTCATAATTAATGAATATAAGTAAAATGAAGATAGATATTAATCTAATTATTCTTGTAACCTATCACTTTGTCATTTTTCAAAATAAAATAAAAAGCAATTAAATATGTAAAAATACAGTGCAATGCACTTTTTTTGTGGTACTAGGGATTGAACCCAGGGGTACTCTACATATGAGATACACCCCCAGACCTTTTTATCTTTTTATTTTGAAACAGGGTCTAAGTTGCTGAGAGCCTCTCTAAGCTACTGAGGCTGGCTTTGAACCTGCAATTCTCCTGTCTCAATCTAAGTACTGTGATTACAGGTGTTTGCCACCACACCCAGCCCTTTTCTACAAACAAGCAAACTTGAACTAACAGATTGAAAAGATACAACTTTTTCCAGGACTAATGGATATATAACACTTAACTGACAAGTTAAATTCTCATAAAGTTAATGTATTTCAGGTAAAGGAAACTTCATTATTATCTTGACACAACAAAGAGAAAACAAAGGCTGCTACCCAACAATAATAATCATTTACATAAGACAATGAAATAATGTCTAAAATATTCTGGAGAAACAATTATAACTCCAAGTTTTATGTATAACTGAAGAATAGTTCAAGTATGAAGGGAAAAAAAGCATAGTTAGAAATTCAAATATTTAACACGTTATTCACCATATAAATCAACTAGAAACAAGAATCACATGATCATTTTAATAGATGCAGAAAAAGCATTTGACAAAATTCAACATTCATTCATGTTAGAAACTCTACAATAAATCGGAATAGAAGGAACATACCTCAACATCATAAATCAATATATAAGAAACCCAAAGCCAACATCATATTGAATGGGGGAAAATTGCCAGAATTCCACTTAAAAACAGGAACAAGACAAGGATGCCCACTATCACCACTCCTTTTCAATATAGTCCTTGAAACTCTTGCCAGAGCAATAAGACAGGAGAAGAATATCAAAGGAATTCAAATAGGAAAAGAAGAACTGAAGTTATCTTTATTTGCAGATGACATGATCCTATATCTAGAAGACCCAGAGAACTCAACCAAAAATCTACTAGAGCTGATCAACAAATTCAGCAAAGTAGCTAGATACAAGATCAACCTAAAAAAATCAGTTGCTTTCATATACACCAATCATGAAACCACTGAGAAAGAAATCCAGAAAACAATTCCATTCACAACAACTTCAAAACCAAATACCTAGGAATAAACTTAACCAAAGAGGTAAAAGACCTCTACAATGAAAACTATAAAATACTGAAGAAAGAAATCGAAGAAGATCTTAGAAGATGGACAGATCTCCCCTGCTCTTGGATAGGCAGAATAAATATTATCAAAATGGCCATTCTGCCAAAAATGATCTATAGAATCAATGCAATCTCTATCAAAATACCAACATCATTTTTCACAAATCTAGAAAAATCAGTCATTAATTTCATATGGAGAAACAAAAGACCGAGAATAGCCAAAGCAATTCTCAGGAATAAGAATCTTGCAGGAGGCATAACAATTCCTGATTTCAAATTGTACTACAGAGCTATAGTAATAAAAACAGCATGGTATAGGCACAAAAACAGACACATAGACCAGTGGAATAGAATAAAAGATATAGAAACAAGTTCACAAACTTATAGTCAATTGATTTTTTTTGTGTGTGGTACCAGGGATTGAACCCAGGGGCGTTCTATCTCCACGCTACACCCCCGGCCCTATTTTTTATACTTTATTTGGAAACCGGGGTCTCACAAAGTTGCAGAGGGCCTCACTAAGTAAAGAGAGAGAGAGACAAACAGACAGAGAGAAAGAGAGAAAGAGACAGAGAGCTGAGGCTGTCTGTGAACCCGGATTCTCCGGTCTCCGCCTCCCAAAGTACTGGGATTACAAGCGTGCGCCACCATACCCGGCTTGATTTTTGACAAAGGTGCTAAACACATACGTTGGAGAAAGGACAGTCTTTTCAACAAATGGTGCTGGGAAAACTGGTTATCTACCTGTAGAAAAATGAGACTAAATCCTTACCTCTCACCCTGCACAGGAGTCAACTTGAGATGGATTAAAGACCTGAAAGTTAGACCAGAGTCTGTGAAATTATTAGAAGAAGGCATAGGTTCAACACTCCAACATATAGGCACAGGTAGAAACTTTCTCAACAAGACCTCCAAAGCACAGGAAATTAAAACAATAATTAATAAGTGGGATAGCATTAAACTACAAAGCTTCTGCTCATCAAAGGAAACCATCAAGAGCCTAAAGAGAAAGCCTACAGAATGGGAGAAGATCTTTGCAGGCTATCCCTCTGACAGAGGTCTAATATCTAGGATATACAAAGAACTTAAAATCTCTACACTAAGAAAATGAATAATCCGATCAAGAAGTGGGCAGCTGAAATGAATAGACACTTCAAGAAAGAAGAGG
>PVJS01058456.1:0-11755 GCA_004027185.1 Glis glis
TGTGTGTGTGTATGTGTGTGTGTGTATGTGTGTGTGTGTGTGTGTGTGTGTGTGTGTGTGTGTGTGTTTTACTGGGGATGGAACCCAGAAGCATTCTACTTCTGAGTTACACCCCCCCCCAGCCCTATTTTATTCTTTTATTTTGAAACAGGGTCTCACTAAGTTGCTGAAGGTTTCACTAAGTTGCTGAGGTTGGCCCGGAACCTGCGATCCTCCTGTCTCAGCCTCCCAAGTATTGGGATTACAAGTATGTGCTGCCATGCCTGGCTAGTCATTTAATTTTAAGATGTTTTCTAGATTTGACTTATAGTTATGCTTATAAGGCTGTTGTGATTGTTTTTCGAAACTCAAAAATTATCTTAGTATGCATACCACTGATTTAACTTTAATTATTTGAATAATACATGGAGTTGAGTGAAGAATTAGTATGGTACCAAGAAATTGATAGTGTAAGTTTTTTTTGGGGGGTAGTGGGGATTGAACCCAGGGGTGCTCTACCACTGAACTACATTGCAGCCTTTTTCTACTTATTTTGAGACAGGATCTTGCTAAATTGCCCAGGCTGGCCTCAAACTTGTGATCCTCCTGCCTCAGCCTCTTGAGTTGCTGGGATTTCAGGCATATGCCACAGGCCCAGCTAACAGTATCTATTTTAACATGGACAGTGCATTTAAGAAAGCTAATCTTAAGGTATCATTTGGCTTCATTCCTGCTTTTTTTTTTTTGTGGTACTGGGGATGGAACCCAGGGGCATTCTACCTCTGAGCTCCACCCCCAGCCCTATTTTTTATTCTTTATTTTGAAACAGGGTCTCACTAAGTTGCGGAGGGCCTCACTAAGTAGCTGAGGCTGGCCGCGAACCTGCGATCCTCCTGTCTCAGCTTCCCAAGTACCAGGATTACAAGCATGCGCCACCACGCCCCGCTCCATTCCTGCTTTTTTAAATTAGGAAAAAAATCTATAATTTATATGTTTATACGTTGCTGAGCCCCTGTTTCAAAATTTAAAAAAAATAGGGCTGGGGGTGTAGTTCACATGTAGAATACCTCTGAGTTCAATCCCAATACAATAAATAAATTAATTAATTAATTAATTAAGCCAGGCGTGGTGGCACATGCTTGTAATCCCAGTACTTTGGGAGGCGGAGACCAGAGGATCCAGGTTAGCGGCCAGCCTCAGCTCTCGCTCTCTCTCTCTCTCTTTCTCTCTCTCTACCTAGTGAGGCCCTCTGCAACTTCGTGAGACCCGGTTTCAAAAATAAAGCATAAAATAAAAAATAGGGCCGGGGGTGTAGTGCGGAGGTAGAACGCCCCTGCGTTCAATCCCCGGTACCGCAAAAAAATTTTTTTTAATTAATTAATTAAAATTAAGAAATAAATAAAAATAGAATTGGCATTCTTTACAATTTGTCAATGCCTATTACCTATCCTGGACAATAGGCCATCTAAAAGGCAGAAATACCAACAATCACTTCTAACTCAATGTTTTTCCATTCTTTTATGTTCTCCATATACCCGAAGTGATCTCTACAGAAAACTAAGAAGCTGCCAGGCGTGGTGGTGCACACTTGTAATCCCAGTACTTGGGAGCAGAGACTGGAGGATCCGGGTTCGCGGCCAGCCTCAGCTACTTAGTGAGGCCCTCCGCAACTTAGTGAGACCCTGTTTCAAAATAAAGAATAAAAAATAGGGCTGGGGGTGTAGCTCGGAGGTAGAATGCCCCTGGGTTCCATCCCTGGTACTGCAAAAAAAAAAAAAAAAAAAAAAAAAAAAAAAAAAAAAAAAACCAAACAAAGAAAAAAAGAAAATCAAGAAGCCACAGAGCAAGGTGGGCAAGAGGAAGGTGGCAATGCTTCTCTAAATGAACATGTGTGTCTGGGACACTGCAGATCTTTAATTAAATTTAGTAGTTATGCCTCCACACTGGTAGGTGTGTCTTGGGGTTTTGTGCGGTCCAGTGGGTGGCTCCGCTGTAATTCTGACAGTTGTGGGGATACCAGTCCAGCACTGGTCCAGCAGCAGCTTATTCTCCTCCTTCCTCTGCTGCTTGAGGAAATGGAGTTGAGGACAACACAAGCCCACAACAGTCTAAATCCTATCAATAAAACCACAAGCCTTATTTATAGGTACCAAAATGGAAGCTGCAGATAACAGAGGCGAGTAAAGAAAATGTAGAAGAAGGCATAAGTTCAAATATGAAGGAAAACCAAAATTTAAAAGAAATCAAGAAAATAAACTTTTGATGAGATTTAAAGAATTTCACTAGCCAGATGTGGTGCCTGTAGTCCCAGATACTTAGGGGGTTGAGGTGGGAGATTGTTTGAGTCCACAAGTTTGAGGCCAGCCTGGGCAGGAGAGCAAGAGTCTGTCACCAAATTCACTGAATATTCCACAATTTTTTATGTTGGATTTTTTTGGGTGATATTTCACCAATACTTTTCCTTTCTTTAACTGTCACATTACATGTTGCTTTACATAATAAGGTGGTTTGTTTCTCTAAAAGGTAAAACATGTGATTTAAATGTTTGTTTTGGTCTAGAACATTTATGTTACACTGAAGATCTGGCTATCCAGACAAAGATTTAAATAAATACCATGTCCAAGGCACTCGTAAATATAGGTGTAGGAAGGTAAGTGCCTGCCCTGAAAGAGTGATCAATCCGATAAGGACATAAAGCTGCATGGCAGGGGTCTAGAATAACAAGAGACAAGGCTTGTTAAACATCCTATGTACCAGGCACTGTTCTAAGGGTTTTAAATATTTTACCTTCTTTAATCCACCCAACAGAGCTGTGCAGTAGAAAGAAGTTCTCTAACTTGTCCGGGATCACACAGGTAATAAATGATGGAACAAGGATTTGAACTCAGGCAATTTATAACCAGCATGACACACATCTCTTTCCCTACTTGATCACTTAATGTGGGATCTCAGAAAGGCAGTTCACTTATTTGAGCCTCAGTTTTCTCACTGGTGAAAGTGTATTTCTGGCACTCTAGAAGAGAATAATATTTACCAAATTTTTGCAGCTTTCCATAAGATGTACTGGGGATAGTGGTTAAAGGCTTCTGGAGTCAAATAATTGGGAAAGAGTATCTCTTCTTAGAGACCCATGATGCACAGCATATGTACATAACTCCTGAGAATTCTGTAATGAAGAAATCTTTTTAACTCTGTTTTTTACCTGCCATGTCCATATTTATTTGACCACAGGACTTTTTGCTCGACTATGCATCTAGTTACACCTTTAACCCTAAAAAGGTTAAAGACTCTTGAAAAGGAAAAGGCACAAAGTCAGGGAAAAGGCACAAAGTCAGAGGACCTAATGTGTCTGAGTATGGCTCAGTCAATTTCTAACAGTGCTTTGGGCAAAAACCCCATAGCCCCTCCAAGTCTCTGTTTAATCTCAGCTCTTACCTAGACTATGTCAATGACTCCCTGGCTAATTCTCAATGTCTTGGACCTCACCTCTCAGGGTTGTCATCTAAGCATCAGCTATTATGTTCTACAACAGATATATTAATGTGATCCATGCAATCTTTTTTTGCTTGTTCATTTGTTTTTGCGGTACTGGGGATCAAATACATGGCCTCGTGCCCCACATGCTAGGCAAGTGCTCTACCTCATCTCTCAGTCCTCACTCATTCAATTCTTAAAAGCATTTTCCAAAGTACATATTGGAGCAGCTAGTCAGTGGTGCAGCCTAGAGGTTTCCAGATTCCAAGTCAATTCTGCTGCCTCTTGGATGGCTCCCCACTGTTTATCCAAGATAGAGCCCCAATTCCTTAGGTCCTCTGCACTCTGATGTCCACCTTTCTTTTCTACTTCATGTCTTTATTCTCTACTATATGAGTTTGCTAGGGCTACGAGGGAGGAATCTGTTCCAGGCCTCTCCCCTTAGCTTGTAAATAGACACCTTCAGTTCACAGGGCATTTTCCCTGTATCTGTGTGTCTATGTCCAAATTTCCTCTTTTTTTTTTTTTTTGTTTTTTGGTACTATGGATTGAACCATGGCGTTCTATCTCTGAGCTAGAACCCCAGTCCTACTTTATTCTTTGTTTTGAAACAGGGTCTTACTAAGTTGCAGAGGGTCTCACTAAGTTGCTGAGGTTGGCTGAGAACCTGCGATTCTCCTGTCTCAGCCTCCCAAGTACTGGGATTACAAGCATGAGCCACCATGCCTGGCTCAAATATCCCCTTTTTATAAGGACTCCAGTTATACTGGATTAGGACCCATTCTGATGGCCTCATTTTAACTTGATTACCTCTATAAAAAACCTCTCTAAACAAAGTTTCATTGTGAGGTGCTAGGGCATAGGACTTCAACATATAAACTTTGAGAGAACACAATTCAATCCATAACACCTACATACATAATGAAGTTAGCCTATGTTCCATAAATTCATACATTCATGTAACAATTATGTACTGGGTGCCCATTACAAAGTCCGCACTGTTCTGGGCCCTGCCAGGTACTTCCACACCCCAATGTCTTTTCTTGGCCAATTCCTTGCTTCCTCTGCGTAAGATATAACCACACTTTATTGTGCCCCTCGGTTACCTGCTTTCCTGTGACCGATGACCTCCTACTTATCTACAAGACTCATAAGTTCCCTATTTTATAAGGCACAAATGGCTCCCTTTTCTTTCTCTTTTCTTCCTCTCAACATCCTTAATACTTCCACCAAACTTTGTCTATTCTCTATTTACAGCATCAGTAGCATTGTATTATAGCTGTTTATTCTGGGAAATTTTCTAAGTCTAAAAAATATTGGCTTAAGGGTTTACAGCTTCTTGCTTGCTTTGGCAGAAGACTGCCTTTCTTGAGGGAACTGAAGACAGTGACCCCGATGCCCCTTCGCTATCTAAGCTATTTCCTCCTGTTTTACTACACCTTTTGCTTGCTTTGCTTAAGGGTGGAAGACCGCCCCAAGGAGGGAGCAAGGACAGAAACCTCTGCTGCTCTTGCAAAACTGCCATATAACTCATCTTCTAAAACATTACTAATCCAATGCTCTACTCCTTAGCCAGAGAAAATTAATGATTTGATAACCCAGCCTTAATTCTGTAAACCTGAAAGGAAGAGCTGAGTTTTGCTCAGGAAGTTTGACTCTCTTGCCTTCTCCCTCTCACCTCTTCTAGACCAGGAATAAAGTCTCAAGAACATTTTTTTCATCGTGTTGTCCCATCCTCTGCTGGTGCAGAGCCTGGCAGTTTATAAACTTGTATGTTCCTAGGTTTGATGCTAATGTCACTGAGGGCAAATACTATGCACTATTCAGCTTATATTGCCTGCAACCTGCACAGTAACTGGAACACAGTAATTACTTAATAAACATTCATTTAATGAGTGACCAAACAGGACTCTAGGGCATTCAATTCAGTAAGACCTGAGAGGTAACATTGGAAGGAGGACTAGCTACAGTCAGGGTGACCAAAAAGACACCCACTGCTAATGTCTATAAATGGAGTAACAAAGTCCTGAAATAGAGCAGAAATGGATCGAAAGAAAAGGAGACCTGGAGAAACTTGTGAGCTGGCAGCTTACTGGGCATGCAAAACAAAAGAGTGGGAGTAATCAGATTACCAAGTTCACAGCCGGGTATGGTGGTGCTCGCCTCTAATCTCAGTACTTGGGAGGCTGAGACAGGAGGATTCCAGGTTTGAGACCAACCTCAGCAACTTAGTAAGACTCACAGCAACCTAGCAAGACCCTGTTTCAAAACAAAACAAAACAAAATAATAATAATAAAGGGCTGAGGGTATAGTTCAAATGTAGAATGCCCCAGGGTTCAATCCCCAGTACCAAAAAAAAAAGGTTACCAAATTCACCAGGATAACAGAATTATGAAAACATTAACAGAAATAGTAAAGGTCTATCAAGATAGCACTTGCTACTGTTAGTAGATTAACCCTAAGATTTAAGTGGCTTAACAAATAGATATCCCATCAAGATGATATGGATAATCCTGATGGGTAGGTGGCTCTCTGCCAAGAATGATTCAGGGATATAGCTATCTTTCATCTTAAACAGGCTACCTTCAAGATCATCTGCTTAAGGATTATTACAAATGCAAGATTTTTATGGTCAGGAAATAGTAAATATCCCTTCTGTTCACACTCTTTTGGCTAGATCTCAGTCATATGACACAGCTAACCGCAAGGGAAGCTAGAAAGTCGGCGTAGCTGTGTACTCAGGAAAAAAAAAGAAAATGTGTTTGGTATACTTGTTTCAGTCTCTTCTACCACAGTTACGGTGTTGGAAAATTTCAGGGAATGAAGGTACAGGGAAAATATTTTCAGTCTGTGGTCTGGTTTTTTTTTTTTTTTTGCGGAACCGGGGATTGAACCCAGGGGCGTTCTACCTCTGCGCTACACCCGCGGCCCTATTTTTTATACTTTATTTTGAAACCAGGTCTCACGAAGTTGCGGAGGGCCTCACTAAGTAGAGAGAGAGAGAGAGAGAGAGAGAGAGAGAGAGAGAGAGCGCGCTGAGGCTGGCCGCGAACCCGGATCCTCCGGTCTCTGCCTTCCAAAGTACTGGAATTACAAGCGTGCGCCACCACGCCCGGCTCTGTGGTCTGTTTTCAACTCCTAATTAAATGAGAAAAAAAAACTGAGTCAGTTTTAATCAAACAACTGAGAAAGTTGAACTATTAGTCAAAAAATTCACCTGAATTTCCCAAACTTGGTAATATTATTATAATAGAAAAGTCTATTTTTATATTACATATTGTAATCATCTTATCTTTTGACACAGGGATGTAAATATTTGCTCAATTATGGATCGGGATACTTGTAAATCTAGTAATACTTTTTTGACTGACTTTACAATTAATATTTTTAAAGTTAATGGTAGATTAAACCCTAAGTCCATGGTCTTCTTGGCAAAGGCTATGGTGAATGCTGATAGTGCATCTTTATAAATGTGGTTCTCTTGCCTGTTTTTCAAAATGTAGTTATTACATTTTAGCCTAAATTCCACCTCTCTTGTCCATTTTGGAATAAGTTCACTAGACATATCCACAGCACCAGTTATATCCTTAGGCCAAACAAAAGAGATCACCTAACTCACTTTTAGTCCCCTAGGTAATTTACTCAGGTCCCATTAGCTGACATCAAAGTCAAGTTCATGAGAGATAAACACCAACAATGTAAATCCCAGTAGTTTGGAGGTGATTAAAAAGCTCCCAAATCAGTACTTCCCTCAAATGTTAAATAATTCACTGTGTCATTATAGATACAAGCCTCCAGCAAAAGTTACACTTGAACAATTAAGGAAGCATGAGCCAAACAAATGACTTCAGGGGTAGAGAAACAAATTAATGGTTTCTCTAAGTACCATACCAAATTACTTTTTCACATTAACAAGTGTGTACAACACCCAAACACACCAATGACTTGCTAGATCAAGTTTGATTATGGAAAACAGCCTGGAACTGTATGCAGGGCTATTCCCTAAATATATTTGTGAATTCTATACACTTGAGTATAAAACCCACTTATGTCATTTGGAAAGTTTTTACATTCATAGCCTTCTCTTTTGCAAAGTTCTTTTCTCAGATTGCTCAGAGTACAATGACCATCTACCAATTTAGGTTATAGGAAGACTCAGCAGCAATGCAATTGTTTCTTCGAGGCTAGATAAGAAATCAGAAACATGAGGTAACATCATGGTGTACCATTACATACAGATTATAGCTTCTAAACTGTAGAACAGCTACATACTTCACATTTTTCTTTTTTCTTTCCTTCCTTCCTTCCTTCCTTCCTTCCTTCCTTCCTCCCTCCCTCCCTCCCTCCCTCCCTCCCTTTTTTTTCTTTTCTTTTTTGTTTTTTTTTGTTCTGGGGATTGAACCCAGAGGCATTCTACCTCTGAGCTACATCCCCAGCACCCGCCCTCTTTTTTTTATAATTTTGTGTTTTGAAACATGGTCTCACTAGGTAACTGAGAGTCTATGTTGCTGAGGCTGTCCTCAAACCTGCAATACTCCTGTTTCAGCCTCCCAAGTACTAGGATTACAGGTGTGCACCACCATGCCTGGCAGCTACACACTTTAGAATAAAAACAGGATTTCAATCTCAACTCTATCACTTTCTAAATTTCAGACAAGTCTTAACTTCAGTAATGGTTATCTCTTCTGTAAAATAAAGATGATTCACTTATACAATAAATAAATATCGAACACCTATTATGTATCAAGTAATTAGTTTACTAATCCAAGGATTAGTAAAGATAATAAAATATTGCTGGTGTTCACTGTATATGTGTAGTTATACTGACAAATAAGACAGGGTCAAAAGTCAGCAGGCTAGAAATCAATGGAATTCCTAATAGGAAACATAGTTTCATGGGACATAGTGATTTAAGGTCCATCTGTTTTCTAGAGACCAATGGATTTTTAGTTTGTTTTTGTGGTACTGAGATTGACCCCAGGAGCATTCTACTTCTGAGCTATACCCACAGTCCTTTTTTAAATTTCATTTTTTGTTTCAAAACAGTCTTGCTAAATTGCTGAGGCTGGCCTTGAACTTGTGATCCTTTTGTCTCAGACTCCCAAATACTGGGATTACAGGCATGTGCCACCATGCCTGGCTGGGTTTTTAATATTTATTCTGGATCTTTATGTATTTTCTTGAGCAATTACAAATGAACTTAGCCAAGAATTTCTACAAAATTTATAAGGTGAAGTTTTGAGCTCTAATTCCAACAGGTTTGGAGGAAGAATGTACATGTACTAAAGGATTTTCCAATTTGTTTTCCATTTGTAAGTTTTTCAAGACCTTATATATATATATATTTTTGCAGTACCGGGGATTGAACCCAGGGGCATTCTACCTCCGCACTACACCCCCGGCCCCATTTTTTATACTTTATTTTGAAACCGGGTCTCACGAAGTTGCGAAGGGCCTCACTAAGTTAAGAGAGAGAGAGAGAGAGAGAGAGCGCGAGCTGAGGCTGGCCACGAACCCGGATCCTCCGGTCTCCGCCTCCCAAAGTACTGGGATTACAAGCGTGTACCACCACGCCCGGCTCTTATTTTTTTTTTAAACGATGCTGGGGATCAAACTCAGGGCCTCACACATGGTAGGTAAGAGCTCTACCACTGAGCTACATTTTATTTTAATTTTGATACAGGATCTTACTAAGTGGCCCAGGCTGGCCTTGATTTTGTGATTCTCCTGCCTCAGCCTCCTGAGTAGGTGGGATTATAGGTGTGCACCAGCATGTCTGGCTTTTTCGAGACATCCCTACAGTAAGATTTTTTTGGGCATATTAATTTGATAACTAGTCTGATCTATAAGTGAAATAAATGATCTGAACGAGAATAGAAAGGTGGAAAATCACAGTAGATTTGCAGGGAAGAAGAGACCCACAGGTAGAACCTCAACTTTCCCCATTTGCGAGCTATATCACCTGAAAAAGTCTCAAGGCTTTGGAATCTCAGTTTTCTCAAGAGGAAAATGTGTATAACAACTCTTACCTACAAAATATTATAAGGATCAAAAAAGGATAACTCTCATTAAAATTATTAGTAACCTAAAAGAATAAAACAAATATAAATTATTTCACAGTAAGAACTGAAAATGATCCCAAGATATACGGTTTAGTGAAGATAATTGTATGGATAAATGGTAAAAGGTCTGTAAAATAATACTGGTTAGAGGAGTGGTCATTTATGGCCACAATGGTGATCTTCTTTGCTTGCTGTTAATGAGGAAGGATCACTGGACTTTGGCTAGCAAGCAATAGTCATCTCAAAATATTATAGAAGAAGCAAATACTGATGGATAAGACTGCTAGGAATAAAAAAATTCAAAGATGTACATTGATTTTTCAAGTAAAAAAAAAGGTCAATTAGTCATAAACCAGAGTTTCTAGAAATGCTTCTTTTTTGTGAGGAGAACTTCCTTGTCATGTTTGTGGAGTGGTTTTAATTTCACATGCTAAAGTCCATCTGTAGATTTTATTTCTACATAGGCTATTAATCCATTGCCAAGTATACCGCTAGGAATAAATAAAATTATTGCTGAGCCAGGGGTGGAGGTGGAGGTGGTGGTGGTACACACTTGTAATCCCAGTACTTGGAAGGCTGAGACAGGCAGATCGCAGGTTTGAGGCCAACCTCAGCAACTTAGCGAGACCCTGTTTCAAAATAAAAAATAAATAAATAAAAAAGGGCAGGGGGTATAGCGTGGAGGTAGAATGCCCCTGGGTTCAACCCCTGGTACCAAATAAATAAATAAATAAACAAACTAATAAATAAATGAACAAAATTACTGTTGATATACTATTACTAAAAATATATGCAGCAGTGCTCGCTTCAGCAGCACATATACTAAAATTGGAACGATACAGAGAAGATTAGCATGACCCCTGCGCAAGGATGACACGCAAATTCATGAAGCGCTCCATATTTTTCAGCAACTTAGCGAGACTTTGTTTTTAAATAATAATAATGAAAAAATATATATGCAGTAAGCAGGGCGAGGGGTGCATACCTGTAATTCCAGTGCTTGGGAGGCTGAGACTCAGGAGGATTGCATGTTCAAAACCAGCCTCAAGAACTTAGTGAGACTCTCAGCAACCTAGTGAGGCCCTGTTTCAAAACAAAAAATAAATGGGCTGGGAGTGTAGCTTGGAGGTAGAATGAATGTCTCTAGGTTTAACCCCCAGTAACTAACACACACACACACACACACACACACACACACACACACACACGCATGCACACACGCATGCACATATACTATATATATATATATGCAGTGATTTTTTCAAACGAAACTGAAAATTTTAAATTCATTTTAGATGCAGAAAAAATGAGTAATACATACTTATAAACTTATTTTAACCTAAATGTATAAAATATAAAAATTCTATATTCCAATAACCAGTAAAATCTTCTTTACCATAAAAATAAGTAAAACCAAATAAAAGATAGAGCGCTGAAGCAGACTACTCCTAAAATGGTAATAGCATCAATCTTTATACAACTAGATATCATTTTGAGTAGGTTTAAAAATCATAAATCCTGAACTAAGTGACACGGAGTTCTCTACAGAGACACACTGATACCACAGTGGGGGAGGAGGCGTGATGAATAGAGCATTTAAAATGCCCAAGGTAGAAAGTGTTTGATAGAAATGTATGCGTGGAGCTGGCCAAGACTATCAGACTTAATAGGAACAGCAAAAATTCATTTTTTAAAAACTGTAACATATTTTAATCTGTGCATAAATCAGAGAATGACAAAACAATTTCCACTGACCACTGTTTAGTAAAAGAAAGCACAGTCTGGAGAGCAATGTGGAGAGGCTCATTTCTTCTTACCATGAGTAGATCCCGCTGGCCATGTCATAGTTCTGCGAAGTGTTCCCACGGCTGGGCCCAGCCGCTTTAGAAATAAGCAGCACCACCAAGCCCCGTAACTGGAGGTTATGCTGGCTGTCATGTACAAGCCCCCTGCCAACAAGTAAAGAAAGAAGAGGATGAATACCTTCAAGTTCGAGAATTGTCACGAGTATGCCAAAATTTCTAAAACTGGACAATGGGGTTTATTGAAAAGAAATATGGAAGGAGGAGGAAAGAGTTAACATGAAGAAGCAATGAGTTTAGGAGACAACTAGAGAAACCATGGCTAGTTTTAAAATGACACTCAATTATGAGACTCGATGATCTGACTCCCTCCTCCTTCTCAGTCTTCCCACTGTCTATATCCTTTTTTTTTTTTTTTTTTTTGGTGGTGGTGGGGG
>PVJS01058457.1:0-11773 GCA_004027185.1 Glis glis
CTCAATCATATATTCTTGTTTCCTGGGATCATCCCCAGTATAAAATACCTGCATGCAAGCTCGTGTCTCAACTGTGCTTTCTGTGGAACCCAGGGTTAGCCACCTGGGTAATTTAGAGGTGTATTTTAAATTTTTCAAATATATGGGGATTTTCTAGTTATCTTTTTTTGTTATGATTTTCCAGCTTATTTGAATTGTGGTCAGAGAATATGTTCTGATTATTTCAATCCTTTGAAATATGTTAAGACTACTTTAGAGTCCAGTATGTAATTTTTGTAAATGTTTCATGTATACTTGAAAAGAGCTTGCAATCTGCAATTAGAAATGGTTTTCAATGCTCAGTGATACACTTATAAATATTTAACAACTGGCTTCCTGGGGAATAAGAGGGAATAAAACTCTGATTTGTAGCATTTGTCTACCATGTTATAAATACTCCCACCATGGTCAATTTGAAGTTACCAATGTGATATCAACTGACCTACAAAAATCTGGAAAATTTAAAAATTGGCTCTCATGAGAGAATACAAGCTGGCTTCAGCATATCACTGGGAGAATTTATTGTCCATAAATTTAAGTTGTTCAAATCTTCCATATTTTATTTGTCTAATTGTTCTCTCCATTTCTAGTGAAAGTGTGTTAAATTATCCCATTATTTTAGGATATAGCTATCTCTCCTTGAAGATCTGTCAATTTTTGCCTTAAGATAATATTATTAGGAACATACAAATTTAGAGTCTGTTGTTTCTGCTAGATTTTCTCCATGATATCTTGTCTCCTAGTATGTCTGGTTACTTTTTTTTTTGGTATTGGGGATTGAACCCAGGGCCTCATGCATGACAGGCAAGCATTCTACCATGAATCTACACCCCCCCCCCAGCCCTGCCTGGTTATTTTTTAGTGGGTATTTAGGATTATATTAACTGCCTCCTGAGAGGATTTAAATTTGCTTCTTCCAGGACACACATTGCTAATGCTTGAGAGTTCTAGCAATCTATGATTATCTTCATTCAATTTCAGAAATTGAGATGATTAGAATCTGGACTTCAGTCCATATGGGGCTAGTCTATTTCTGGCTCACTGTGACTCCTACAATATAACCTCTTGTGTGTGTGTTTTTTTTTCCTCCAAAGCACAGAGACTTTAATAGGGTCCCCAGTTTTGGAAGGTTCTAATTTTAAACAATAGTTCCCTAATCTAAGAAGCTGTCAAAAATTTTGGTCTTTTAGACATTCATCTACCTTTTCCCAATTGACAGACAACTCCAGGAAAAAGCAGTCTGAAAGGCTGGGCTCACCTCTCTGGATTTCTGTCTTTTCTCAGACCTTAGCCTCATAGTTCTTCTCTATCTCATTAACGTTCCAATGCCTTCAAACAGATTAAAAAATATTTTGACCAGTCATTCAAACTAAGTGAGTGGGTTGGTTGGAGTTACTTGATGTGTCATCTCTAGGAATGAAAGTCTTAATAGACACCATTTTTTATCTCCAGTTTTCAGTTAAAGAAACTGGGCTCACAGAGGTTAAATAACCTGCCCAAGGTCACATAGCAGTAAGTGATGGGACTGGGATTCTGACAAACTGCCTGACTCCAAAACCTGTGCTCTTAATTATTGTGCTATAATGTTATCAGGCACCCAACTCCTTGGCTCAAAGTTCTGCATGCACTGGGCCCTGCTTCCTCCCTGTAGCTACTAGCCTCACCGCTCCCTTCTCTGTAGCCCAGGGGCCCCACAGAACCTCCTCCTGCCTCTTTGGTTCCTCCTTTGGCCTCATTGAACTTCATGCAGGTCTCTCCCCAGGGACAGGGCAGAACTGTGCAGAAAACAGAAGTTCAGGTGTGATCAGGGCACAGCAAGATGGGGGCAGGGTCAGATAGCACCTCCCCTCACTGGGGCCCTGGGTGGCAGTGAGTTTGCATGCTCTTTATTTGGAATCTTTCCACCCTTTGCTGACTCATACATAACTTGAGTCAACTCACACTCTCCGGATTTGCACCTTTGTCTCCTGAAGCTGCTGCAGAGCAGGAGGGACCACGTGAGGGACCTGACAGTTCCCCCTAGTGAAGTTTCTCCTGTGGGAACACTTCTATGTCTCTGGCTGGACAGATCATCTTGGGTGGGGAATGTGACTGACTCCTTCTCAGCTCCCTGGTGGCCCCAGTGTGAACAGCAGGGCCTACACCTTTGTCCTTGATAACCCTCCCAATCAACTCCACAGGGAAAAGAGGCCACCAATCAGAAAGGCTGCACTGCAGGCCCTCCAAATGGTTTACATTTTTACCTTCCTTCCCTCCTGTCTCAGAGTAGGGAGTGTGCTCAGCTATAAAGACCACAAGCTTGGTGGTGCACACCTGTAATCCCAGTACTTGGAATGCTGAGACAGGAGGATCTCAGGTTAACGGCCAGACTCAGCAACTTAGTGAGACCCTGTTTCAAAATAAAAAGCTGGGGCCGGGCGTGGTGGCGCACGCTTGTAATCCCAGTACTTGGGAGGCTGAGACCAGAGGATCCAGGTTCGCGGCCAGCCTCAGCTACTTAGTGAGGCCCTCTGCAACTTAATGAGACCCTGTTTCGAAATAAAGAATAAAAAATAGGGCTGGGAGTGTAGCTCAGAGGTAGAATGCCCCTGGGTTCCAACCCCAGTGCTGCAAAAAATAAATAAATAAGCCAGGCGTAGTGGCACACGCTTGTAATCCTAGGACTTGGGAGGCTGAGACCAGAGGATACGGGTTCGTGGTCAGCCTCAGCTACTTAGTGAAGTCCTTCGTAACTTAGTGAGACCCTGTTTCCAAATAAAGAATAAAAATAGGGCTGGGGCCATAGCTTGGAGGTAGAATGCCCCTAGGTTCAATCCCCAGTACCGCAAAAAATAAATAAATAAAAATGAATGAATGAATGAATTAATTAATTAATTAAAAAGAGCTGAAGAGCTGGGCCAGGTGTAGTGGTGCATGCTTGCAATCCCAGTACTTGGGAGGCTGAGACTGGAGGATCTGTGTTCACGGCCAGCCTCAGCTACTTAGTGAGGCCCTCCACAACTTAGTGAGACCCAGTTTCAAAATAAAGAATAAAAAAAATAGGGCTGGGGTGTAGCTCGGAGGTAGAATGCCCCTGGGTTCAATCCCCAGTATAGCAAAATAAAATAAAATAAAAAGAACTGGGAGTATAGCTTACAGGCAAAATGCCCCTGGGTTCAATCCCAGTACCAAACACACACACACACACACACACACACAAAACAAAAACAAAAACAAAAAACAAATACATGCTAACCAGATTTGGTGGTGCACATTTGTAATTCCAGTACTTGGGTGGCTGAGACAGGAGGGTCACAGGTTCAAAGCCAGCCTCAGCAATTTAGAGAGGCTCTCAGCCAACTTAGTGAGACCCTTTCTCAAAATAAAAAATAAAATAGGGCTAAGGGTGTAGCTTGGAGGTAGAATGCCCCTGAGTTCAATCCTCAGCAACACACACACACACACACACACACACACACACACACACACACCACAAGCTTTGGAAATACAGCAACTTGGGTTAGATCTGCCACTTGCCAGGGTTAATTGACCCTGGGTAAGTCATTAATCTTTTTTTTTTTGTGGTACCGGGGATTGAACCCAGGGGCGTTCTACACCCCCGGCTCCATTTTTCATACTTTATTTTGAAACTGGGTCTCACGAAGTTGCGGAGGGCCTCACTAAGTAGAGAGAGAGAGAGAGAGACAGGGAGAGAGAGAGAGACAGAGACAGAGACAGAGACAGAGAGAGAGAGACTACGAGAGAGAGAGAGAGAGAGAGCTGAGGCTGGCAGCGAACCCGGATCCTCCGGTCTCCGCCTCCTAAAGTACTGGGATTACAAGCGTGCGCCACCACGCCTGGCTAGTCATTAATCTTTATGAGCCTAAATTTCTAATCTCTAAAATGGGAAAACACACACACACACACACACACACACACACACACACACGTTTCTGGTGGCTTGAGCATGCTAGGCTAGTGCTCTGCCACTGAGCCACACCTCCAACCCTAAAATGGGAATAATTATATTCATTTTATGGAACTGGTTTTAGAGGCAATGAAGATCGAATAGGCAAACTCACCATCATATTTGAAAATTTTAACACTGCTCCTTCAGCAATTAATTTTCAAAAAAGAAGACAAAAACATTAATAGGAACATAGAAGATCTGGACAATACTCTTCAACCAACTTGAGCTAATTGGCATTTATAGAACATTTCACCCAACAACAGAATATATTTTCTTCAAGTGCACATGGAACAGTCAGCAAGAGACATGTTTGGGCCATAAAATAAGCCTCAATATATTATTTTTTTTTTGTGTGTGTGTATGGTTCTGGGGATTGAACCCAAGGGTATTCTACCTCGGAGTTACACCTGGCCCTATTTTATTTTTATTTTGAAACAAGGTTTCGCTAGGTTGATGTGAATCTCACTACTTGCTGAGGCTGTCCTTGAACCTGCGATCCTCCTGTCTCAGCCTCCCGGTACTAGGATTATAGGCATATGCCACCACGCCCAGCTCAATACATTTCAAAAGCCTGAAATCTTACAGAGCATATATTATGACCATGATAGACAAGTCATCCTCTGGTCCTGCTGTTTGGTGCTCTCTGTGGTAGGTGCATCTGATGGGAATGTTCTGTTGTAACATCAGCATCCTGGAGAGCGCATGCCTTTTTTTTTTTTTTTTTTTTTGGTGGTACTGGGGATTGAACCCAGGGGCATTCTACCTACAAGCTACACCCCCAGCCCTCTTTTATTTTGAAACAGGGTCTCACTAAGTTGCTGAGGGCCTCGCTAAGTTGCTGAGGCTGGTCCCAAACCTGTGATCCTCCTGTCTCAGTCCCCCAAGTACTGGGATTACAGGTGTGTGCCACCACGCCCCGCTAGCAAATGCCATTTCATTGTCAAGTCTCCTTAGCATTTCTTAGCTGTGACAGTTCCTCAGACCTTTCTTGCTTGTAACAACTTGGACGTGTTGAGGAGTACTGGTCAGGTATTTTATAGAATATACTGCTAGGGTATTTGTCTGATATTTTTCTCTTGATTAGACTGTGGTCCATTTGATGTATTTTCACTTATTGCTGTCCTTATTCCTTTTTTTTTTTTTTTTTTTTGCAGTACCGGTGATTGAACCCAGGGGCGTTCTACCTCTGCGCTACACCCCCGGCCCTATTTTTTTATACTTTATTTCGAAACCGGGTCTCACGAAGTTGCAGAGGGCCTCACTAGGTAGAGAGAGAGAGAGAGAGAGAGAGAGACAGGGAGGAGAGAGAGAGAGAGAGCGAGCTGAGGCTGGCTGCGAACCCGGATCCTCCGGTCTCTGCCTCCCAAAGTACTGGGATTACAAGCGTGCGCCACCACACCCGGCTCCTTATTCCTTTTTTGAGGCTCAGATTCTTTTTGGTTTTTTTCTTTAGTACTGGGGATTGAACCCAGGGCCTCCTGCATGCTAGGTAAGTGCTCTACTACTGAGCTATATTCCAACCCTCAAGACTCAGATTCTTGCTTTTGGAGCCAGTAAGGATTCCCTTTAAATTAACTATTATGTTTTTTGTAGGGTTTTTGTTTTGTTTTGGTACTGGGGATTGAACCCAGGGGCATTCTACCTCTAAGCTACATTCCCATCCCTTTTTTATTTTGAAATGGTCTCACTAAGTTGCTGAGGGGCTCACTACATTGCTGAGGCTGTCCTCGAACCTATGATCCTCTTGTCTCAGCTTCCTAAGTACTGGGATTATAGGTGGGCACCACCTTGCCTGGCATTCGTTATCACCAATTTTAAGCAATTTGATGATGTGCCTTGACGTACTTTTCTTCATGTTTTCTGCACTTAGGACTTGTTTCTTGGGTCTGCAAGTTAACATTTTCATAAAATTTGAAAAAATATAGCCACATCATTTGTTCCATGTTTTGTTTCCCTCTTCCTTCCCCTCTACTCCTTTGGGGACTCCAATTGCAAATAGATTTGGCTGCTTGGTGTTGTTCCATGGTTCATCCATGCTCTGTTCATTTTTTATTTTATTTTATTTCTTGTGGTACTGGGGATTGAACCCAGGGGCATTCTACCTCCAACCTACACCCCCAGCCCTATTTTATTCTGTATTTTGAAACAGGGTTTCACTAAGTTGCAGAGAGCCTCACTAAATAGCTGATGCTGGCTTCGAACCTGCGATCCTCCTGCCTCAGCCTCCCAAGTACTGGAATTACAAGCGTGCACCACCACGCCCGGCTGTTCATTTTTAAAATAATTTATCAAGCCGGGCGTGGTGGCGCACACTTGTAATCCCAGTACTTGGGAGGCTAAGACAGGAGGATTGCAGGTTCGAAGCCAGCCTCAGCAACTTAGCGAGACCTTGTTTCCAAATAAAAAATAAAACAGGTCTAGGGGTGTATCCCAGAGGTAGAAGGCTCATGGGTTCCATCCTCAGTACCACACATACACACACACACACACAAAATTGCAGTTTTGACCATTTAAAGTGTACAATAGCCCACCCCTTATTTAGTTTCATTTTCCATGGTATTTGTTATCAACAGTCAACTGAGGTCCAAAAATACTAATGGAAAATTCCAGAAATAAATGATTCATAAGTTTTTGCATATGTGTGTGTGTCTGTGTATGTGTGTGTGTGGTACTGAGGATTGAGCCCAGGGGCATTCTACCTCCAACCCTTTTTTTTGTGTGTGGTACTGGGAATTAAACCCTGGGGAATTCTAGTTCCAAACTACACTCCCGGCCCTATTTTTTTTTCTTTATTTTGAAACAGGGTCTCACTAAGTCGCAGAGGGCCTAAGTAGCTGAGACTGGCTTTGAACTGTGATCCTCCTGTCTCAGCCTCCAAGTACTGGGATTACAAGCATGCGTCACAATGCCTGGCTCTATTTTTTTTTTTGTTGTTGTTGTACTGGGGATTGAACCTAGAGGCATCCTACCTCTGAGCTACACCCCCAGCCCTATTTTATATTCTTTATTTTTTATTTATTTATTTTTTTATTTTTTGCAGTACCGGGGATTGAACGCAGGGGCGTTCTACCTCCGCGCTATGCCCCCGGCCCCATTTTTTTACACTTTATTTTGAAACCAGGTCTCACGAAGTTGCGGAGGACCTCACCAAGTAGAGAGAGAGAGAGAGAGAGACAGGGAGAGAGAGAGAGAGAGAAAGTGCGTGCGCGAACTGAGGCTGGCCGCGAACCTGGATCCTCCGGTCTCCGCCTCCCAAAGTATTGGGATTACAAGCGTGCGCCACCACGCCCGGCTATATTCTTTATTTTGAAACAGGGTCTCACTAAGTTGTGGAGGGCCTCACTAAGTAGCTGAGACTGGTTGCAAACCTGCAATCCTCCTGTCTCAGCCTCCCAAGTACTGAGATTACAAGCGTGCGCCACCACACCCGGTTTATTTTTTCGTTTTGAAACAGGGTCTTGGTAGGTTGCTGAGGTTGGCCTCAAACCTGTGATTCTCCTGTCTCAGGCTCCCAAGTACTGAAATTATAGGTGTGCGCCAACATGCCTGGCTCATAAATTTTAAATTATTGTTCTGAGAAGCATTATGAAATCTCATGCCATCTCATTCTTTCCCTTGTTCGTTGTATCCATGCTGTACGTATGCTACCTTCTTTGGCAGTTAGAGAGAGAGAGAGAGAGAGAGAGAGAGAGAGAACATTTACATAACTTTTATTACAGTATATTGTTATGATTGTTATGATTTTTCTATTTTATTTTATTTATTTAGGTTTTTTTTGCAGTACTGGGGATTGAACCCAGGGGCATTCTACCTCCGAGCTACACCCCCAGCCCTATTTTATATTCTTTATTTTGAAACAGGGTCTCACTAAGTTGCAGAGGGCCTCACTAAGTAGCTGAGGCTGGCCACGAACCCGGATCCTCCGGTCTCAGCCTCCCAAGTACTGGGATTACAAGCGTGCACCACCATGCCCGGCTCTATTTTATTATTATTGTTGTTAATCTCTTACTGAGCCTAATTTATACATTAGACTTTATCATAGGTATAGAAAAAACATAGTATATGAGCTGGGTGTGGTGGCACATGCCTGTAATCCCAGTATTTGGGAGGCTGAGACAGGAGGATCACAGGTTTGAGACCGGCCTCAGTAATTTAGTGAGATTCTCAGCAACCTGTTGAGATCCTGTTTCAAAACAAAAAATAAAAAGGACTGAGGGTGTAGTTCAGAGGTAGAATGCCTCTGGATTCCATCCCCAGTACCATGAAAAAAAATATATATAGTATATGTCAGGTTTGGTACTATTAGAAGTTTCAGGCATCCATCTACTGGGGGTCTTAGAATGTATCCCCACAGATACATTGAACTACCGTGCAGTTCAATGATGTTAATTACATTCATGACATTGTGCAACAGTCACTACTGTGCATTTCAAAAACTGTCATCACCCCAAAGAGAAGCTCTGTCACCATTAAGCAATAACTGCCCGTTCCTCCTCTCTCCATCCCTGATCATCGCTCATTTACTGTGTCTCTGGATATTTGCTCTTGTAGATATTTCACATGAGTGGAATCATATAATATTTGTCCTCCTGTGTCTGATCTGTTAATTTCTACCCAGTCTTTTTCCCTCTGGGTTTCACTTTGGGTGTTTCTACTGCTTTGCCTCCATGCTCAGTCATCTTTTTTCCTGTAATGACTAATCTGAGTTTTTTTTTGTGTGTGTGTGTGTGTGGTACTAGGGATTGAACCCAGGGGCGTTCTACCTCGGAGCTACACCTCCAGCCCTGTTTTTTATTCTTTTTTTTTTTTTTTTTGCGGTACTAGGGATGAAACCTCCGAGCTACACCCCCGGCCCTATTTTTTATTCTTTATTTTGAAACAGGGTCTCACTAAATTGCAGAGGGCCTCACTAAGTAGCTGAGGCTGGCCCCGAACCTGCAATCCTCCTGTCTCAGCCTCCCAAGTACTGGGATTACAAGCGTGCGCCACCACGCCCGGCTTTTATTTTGTTTTGTACTGGGGTTGAACCCAGGAGCGCTCTACCTCTGAGCTACATCCCCAGCCCTATTTTCTTTCTTTCTTTCTTTCTTTCTTTCTTTCTTTCTTTCTTTCTTTCTTTCTTTCTTTCTTTCTTTCTTTCTTTTCCTTCCTTCCTTCCTTCCTTCCTTCCTTCCTTCCTTCCTTCCTTCCTTCCTTCTTTCTTTCTTTCTTTCTTTCTTTCTTTCTTTTTGCATAACTGGGGATGAAACCTAGGGGCACTCTACCTCCGAGCTATACCCCCAGACCTATTTTTTTTATTCTTTATTTCTAAACAGGGTCTCACTAAGTTGCAGAGGGCCTCACTAAGTAGCTGAGGCTGGCCGCGAACCCGGATCCTCCGGTCTCAGCCTCCCACATACTGGGATTACAAGTGTGCGCCACCACACCCAGTTTATTTTTATTTTGAAATAGGGTCTTGCTAAATTGCTGAGGCTGGCCTCAAACCTTCAATCCTCCTATCTCAGTCTCCAAGTACTGGGATTACAGGTTTGTTCCACTGCATTCAACTGCTTGGTAATTTGTTTTGTTTTGTTTTGGTACTAGAGGTTGAACCCAGAGGCATTCTACCTTGAGCTACACCCTCAGCCCTTATTTTTTGTTCTGAAATAGGGTCTCACTAGGTTGCTGAGAGTCTCGCTAAATGCTGTTCTCAAACCTGCCATCCTCCTGTCTCAGCTTCCCAAGCATTGGGGTTCAGGGGTACGCCACCATGCCCGACTACTGTTACCCCTCTTGATGGAAGCAGATACCTACAACCTTAAGTTGGTCCTTCATGCGTCTACCATTGCATTTTACTTTAGAAGAACTAGTATGATCTCCTTTTTTTTTTTTTTTTGGCACTGGGGATTGAACATAGCATATTCTACCTCTGAGCTACAACCCCAGACATTTTTATTTTGAGACAGGGTCTTGCTAAGTTGCTGAGGGTGTTCCTAAGTTGCTGGGGCTGGCCTCGAACTTGTGATCCTCCTTTCTCAGTATCCTAAATACTGGGATTGCAGGTATGCGCCACCACACCTGCCAGAACTAGTATGATTTTCTAATATTCAACTTGAATACATACACTCTGTATGTGTGTGTTGACTATGGGTTTTATTTTCAGCCTAAATATTTTGGAATAAGATTTACAGCATATGGATTTATAGGTTTGTTACTTCCAAAGAAAAAAAATTCTAGTTTTCCCCAAAGGGGATATCAACAAATCAGAAGGTATATATAGAATATTTGAGCTACTAGGTGCCTAAATTAGTAATGAAAATTACAATGAGATACTACTTCACACCCACTAGGATGGGTACAGCCAAGAATAAAAAATTAGCTGGCCAAAGTGGTACATGTCTATAATCCCAACAGACATGGGAAGCTGAGGCAGGAGGATCACAGGTTTGAGGTCAGTTTGGGCAATTTAGTGAGACCCTGGTTTTTTGTTTTTTGTTTTTGGTACTGGGGATTGAACCCAGAGGCATTCTACCTCTGAGCTACACCCCAGAACTTTTTATTTTTTTACTTGGAAACAGGGTCTCACTAAGTTTCTGAGGCTGGCTTTGAACCTGCGATCCTCTGGTTTCAGACTCCCAAGTACTGGGATCACAGGCGTGCGCCACCACACCTGACTAGTTCCTTCCTTTTCGTTGCTGTAAAGTATTCATCATATGACTACATCTTGATGTATCTGCCCTTTTTCCTGTCAGGAGACATTTGGGTTATTTCAAGGATTTTGCAATTGAAATAGCGCCTCGGTGAACCTTCCTCTGGACATCTAGGCATGCTACAAGGTTCTTTAGGGTCACATTGATGGGTGAAATTTCTGGGTAAAAGGCATGCACAGCTTCAACACTATTGCATAATGCAAAAATGTTTTTCCAAGCCGGGCATGGTGACGCAGGCCTGTGATCCCAGTACTTGGGAGGCTGAGACCAGAGGATCTGGATTCGTGGCCAGCCTCAGCTACTTAGTGAAGCCTTCTGCAACTTAGTGAGACACTGTTTCAAAATAAAGAATAAAAAATAGGGCTGGGGGTGTAGCCCAGAGATAGAATGCCCCTGGGTTCAATCCCCAGTACTGCAAAAAAAAAAAAAAAAAGAAATATAGGGTATAGCTCAGAGGTACTGGGTTTAATCCCCAGTACTACACACAAAAACTTTTTTTCCAAGTACATATCTCTCCCACTCAGAGTGCTCATTGATCCACTTTTGGACACACATGGTATTGAAGGCCTTTTATTTTTGCCAATCTGGTATGTGTAAAGTGGTAACTTGTTTGGTGTGTATGTGCTAAAATATATATAATATAGCTAGGCATGGTGGCACATGCCTGTAATCCCAATACTTGGGAAACTGAGACAAGAGGATTGTAGGTTCGAGACCGGTTTCGCAACTAAGCAAGACTCTCAGCAACCTAGCAAGACACTGTTTCAAAAAACAAAAAATTAGCCAGGCATGGTGGCACACGCTTCTTCTTTTTTTTTTTTTTTTTTTTTTTTTGCGGTACCAGGGATTGAACCCAGGGGCGTTCTACCTCCACGCCACACCCCTGGCCCTATTTTTTTTATACTTTATTTTGAAACCGGGTCTCACGAAGTTGCGGAGGGCCTCACTAGATAGATAGAGAGAGAGAGAGACAGGGAGGGAGAGAGAGAGAGAGAGAGAGAGAAAGAAAGAGACAGGGAGAGAGGGAGAGAGAGAGAGCTGAGGCTGGCCGTGAACCCGGATCCTTCAGTCTCTGCCTCCCAAAGTACTGGGATTA
>PVJS01058458.1:0-11759 GCA_004027185.1 Glis glis
CTGTCCCTCTCTCTCTCTCTACTTAGTGAGGCCCTCTGCAACTTCGTGAGACCCGGTTTCAAAATAAAGTATAAAAAATAGGGCCGGGGGTGTAGCACGGAGGTAGAATGCCCCTGGGTTCAATCCCCGGTACCGCAAAAAAAAAAAAAAAGAAGGAAGTAGAACTTGGGGAGCAGCAAAATGGTTGATGGAGGCCATGAGCATTAGCCCTTGAAGGAGATAAGAAATGGAAGAAAAATCAAACTCCACTTAAGAGGGAGGTGTGGAAGACGGCATTTTCAGTATACAGCCATGTTTTAGTTAATGCAAAGAGATGTAGGGAATATTCATAAAAAAATAAAAGATTAAAGTTGTTGATGAGAGCCCATGAGTTCCAGAGGGCCAAGTGAAGAATACGGGGGAAGCAGAGAGGGATTCCAATGGACAGCCATACAGAGAAGTATGGGATGAGACATTTTTCTTTCATTTTCTCTAGAAATTCAGTTTGGGACCTTTAGATTTATACTGAATGAACGTGCTGTAAATAGCACTTAGTAATATATTTGAAATTATCATTCTGACTGTAAAAATATTCACATTATGCTTTAAAAATTCAAATGGGGGAAAAGAGGATTGAAGAAAGAAACAGTTCAAATAATGTTCTGGTAATATATAAAGGTACTGCTATCGGTTTTGCTGGCATGTATGGGGAGGGGCAGGGGGTAGGGAAGTAGGACACAGAGGGAAGTATACCAAGAGCTGTGCACATGTATGCTTGTATCACATTAAACCTCACTATGACTTATAGTTGTAATGCGCTAATAAAAGTATTTTTAAAATTCAGATAGCATGGTAGGTTAAGTTGAAATTTAAGTGCCCCCTTTCATTCCAACTCACCCTCAGATATATTCCCTTGAAGTAATGATTATTAACAATGTCTTATGTATTATTCCAGAAATATTAAATCCAGAACAACCAATACATCATATTATGCACATTTTCCTATGCTTGCTTTTCATTTCTTTTATTTAATAAGATTCTGGATAACTTTCTCTAGCAATATATATAACAGGTTCTGCATATTGTTAAAAATTTCTTATAAAGGCTGCATAGTAGTCCATTGGAGATATACCCTATAAAAAGGTGTATCTTAATCTTATCGTACTGGCCAAAATTATTCCTGAAGACTTAGAAGCATGAGGACTAATCCTGATTACGAGTGTCTTAATCAAGTATCTTAGCAAAGATTAATAGAGAGACGACAACACAGAGCAAATAAAGGAATGAACAGACTGGAAGTGTTACCTTTCAGCAAGCATCTAACCTGTGTCAGTGATTTGCCAACTCTCCCTGCCACTGCCACATATTAAACAAGCAGAGGGTCATAGCCTTGAGCAGGGCAGCGGTGACCCTGCCATTCTGAAGGAAGCACTTGCACCGATGCTAATGAAACGATTTTCTACTGAATTAACTGAGAATGGCAACGATGACTCATCTGTGAACTGTGATCATTCAATGGTGTCCCAGTGCCCTCGGAGTCATATACTATTATCCTCTCCCTGTGAATAATTTCTATTTGTCTTATTTAACTAAATATATTTACTTGTTTAAGTATTCATTGCAGTGAAAAGCAATAATAAAAATGAAAGCAGGCATTTCACAGTGAAAGGCTCAGCATCTGGCACATTCTAGAACCAACATTTCTACAAATTGGTTTTTATAGAGGCATTTCTCAATTTATAAAATAGATGCACTCCTCACAAATTGATTTTAAAGTGAAACTTCTTTTCTCATTGAATTTATTACAAAATAGAAAATACATTGCCTCATAAGGATCATACATCCAGCAAATGTTTTTAAAAATCTTAAAAGCAAACAACTAATTTTTGGAGATAGCAAAAACTATTTTGCTAAGGCTTGCAACAGATGAGCTATTTTCCAAATCTAGGATATCTCTTCTGTGTCCTTTTGAGATTTCTTTGGACTTTTTATCATTTCATAGGAATCCTTCATTAGCTAAAACTCCTCAAAGTTCATATTAAGTACCCAAGCCTTGACTTTTCTGCTTCCTATAACAGAATATTTTTTCTTGTATAATGGAATTTTTTTGCCTACCTAATTAGTCATTATTTTTAAAGATTCTTCCATCTCCTTTAAACCCTACCCAGATTCTCAACTGATGACTTTGTGTGTGTGGGGGGGGGTACTGGGGATTGAACCCAGGGGCATTCTACCACTGAGCTATGCCCCCAGCTTTTTAATTTTTTTTTATTTTGAAACAGGGTCTCACTAAGTTGTAGAGGGCCTCGCTAAATTTCTGAGGCTTGCTGCAAACCTGGAATCCTCCTATCTCAGCCTCCCAAGTACTGGGATTACAAGCATTCAACACAACACCCAGCTTCAGTTGACGACTTTGAGTGGGTCTCCTGTACTTTCCCAGTGGTAGAGCACTTGACCCTATTCTTGCCAGTCGGCACTCTGAGGCCCTTTAACTACATTGCCAGGGATAGGAGTTAGTTGGCTCAACAATTAACTGTCATTAGGGCAATATGATGTATAATTACAATGCACCAATAAAATTATAAAAAAGGAATTCCAAAAACACAATAGCAAGTAGTAGTAGTAGTAGTAGTGGTGGTGGTGGTGGTGGTGGTGGTGGTGGTGGTGGTGGTAATCCAGTTAAAAATGAACAATAGACCTAAATAGACATTTCTCAAAAGAAGACATATACATGACCAGCAGGTATATGAAAAAAAATGCTCAACATCTATAATCATCAGGGGAATGCAAATCAAAACCACAGTGATCTATCACCACACCCCAGTAAGACAAAAGAAAAAGCAAGTGCTATCTAGAATGTGGAGAAAAGACAGCGCTTGCAAACTATTGGTAGGAATGTAAACTAGTACAACCATTATGGAAAACAATAAAATTAAAAACAAAATTAAAAACAGAAATACCATATGATCCAGCAACCCTGGGTATGTATCCAATGGAAATGAAACTCAGCTTGTCAAAGAGACATGACCACTCCCATGTTCATGGTGGTGCTATTTCAATAGCTATGAAATGTACACAACCAAAGTACCTGTCAACTGATGGATGTGGAAAATACAGGCAATGGACACAGAAAAAAATGAATTCCTATCATTTGTGATTACTTGGATGGAAATGACAATCTTTTTTTATTAGTGTTTAGGACATTTAATACATTCAATACAATAATATTATTGAAGAAAGAAAAAGAAAGAGAGAGAGAAAGAGAGAAAGAAGAAAGAAAAGAAAGAAAAGAAGAAAGAAAGAAAGAAAGAAAGAAAGAAAGAAAGAAAGAAAGAAAAAAAGAAAGAAGAAAGAAAGAAAAAGAAAGAAGGAAGGAAGGAAGGAAGGAAGGAAGGAAGGAGAAAGAAAGAGAGAGAGAGGAAGGAAGGAAGGAAGGAAGGAAGGAAGAAGAGAGAGAGAGAGAGGAAGGAAGGAAGGAAGGAAAGAAGGAAGGAAGGAAGGAAGGAAGGAAGGAAGGAAGGAAGGAAAGAAGAAAATGTATGAGGTCGCCCAGGAAGAGACCTTTCTTTTTCTTTTGTATCATAGTTATGATGGTATTGGCTTCAAATTATTGGTGCTATTTTGCCACCTGATAACAGGGCCAACTGGAAGTAAGAGAAATGTAAAAAATAGAGAACAACCTGGTTAGGATTGCATCATTCGAATCCATGAACTGTGCCCCTCCTGAAGATTGTGTTGGCACTTTTTTTATTGTTAGCCAATAAAGTCCTTTGTGTCATCATCACCGTGGTTATTATTTGTTTTAAGTCACTTGAGTCAGGCTTTCTGTCACTTGTAACTGAAATAGTCATAATTATTGGAAGAACATGTAGAAAAATTCAACCTTAGCACACACCCACAGGACAAGGAGAAGTGTAGAGGGGCAGATGGAAGACAGCCTACAGGGCTTCACAGGTCACATCAAGTATTTGGGATTATATGGTTAGTATTGTAAGAATTTGTTGAAAAATTGGAAATTAGGCCGTGATGTAATTGAGACAAAAGTGAGGAGAGATGAGTGTGGCTACAGGGAGACCAAGTGGGAGACTCTAATAATCCACATGACAGCAAAGGCTTGAACCAAGTTGTAACAGTGGAGATGGAGAGAAGTATATGGACTGAAATACTTTTTAGAAAGTTTTACAGACTATAGCCGGGCGTGGTGGCGCACACTTGTAATCCCAATACTTTGGGAGGTGGAGACTGGAGGATCCGGGTTCGCGGCCAGCCTCAGCTCTCTCTCCCTGTCTCTCTCTCTCTCTCTCTCTACCTAGTGAGGTCCTCCGCAACTTTGTGAGACCCGGTTTCAAAATAAAGTATAAAAAGTAGGGCCGGGGGTGTAGCGCCGAGGTAGAACGCCCCTGGGTTCAATCCCCGGTACCGCAAAAAAAAAAGAAAGGTTTATAGACTATAAATCATATACATCCCCAGGTCTAACATTGTACTAGTTATTTGATGAAGCGGTGCAATTGTTAATGTTATTCAATATGCCTCCTTGATACTCTGAAGTTTTTCCCAATTCTGTTTTCAGGAGGCCCTGGACATATCACTTGAGCATCATGACTCATTCTGTTTCCCCTCCCATCATCATTCCCTTGCTCCTTCCTCAGTCTACCCTTCTCCAACAGAGGAATACAACAGACAAAAATCAAAACCAATAAAATATGCACCCATTCTCCTAATAATCGGCCAATATCATTTCTTAATTGTTGCAGTGGGTCTCTTTTCCAGCCCTGTTTTTAAGGTGATAAGTTAATCCAGCTGCCTGGATGACATGAAGGGAGACACAGAAGTTATTGCTGTGGGTGCTGCTCCAGGCAACACTCTTTCATTTTTCTTTGCCTTATCTGTCAGAAAGGGGGGAAATATCTTTTGCCGTTTGCTGATCTCTTGCACTGTCATACACAACTAACCAAGAAATAATATTTTTCTAGGTAATCTACTTTCATGTTTGATTTGATGGAATTTCATGACGTCTTGACATGGTTTTGAAGTTGTCTTTAAAGATCCTCCGGTGGATTTTGCATTTACTAAAGTCTGCCTTCCAAAACCACTTTCTTTCAAACCCCTGAAAAAAAAAATCTGCAATAGCATTTATCACTTTCGTCTTCCCGAGCCTACGGAGGCCAACAGAGCAACTGGGAACAGCTTGGCAATCTGTAAAGTGTGGGAATATAGTGATTTGCCTAACTTTACAGGAAGATGCGTTCCTAAAAATTTAATAGGCTTTAAAATAAGCCCAATCCTATTTTTAAAACTCTGGGAAGTGGAGTATTTAAAGGAACTCAGCAGTTAATCGTGTGTGTGTGTGTGTGTGTGTGTGTGTGTGTGTGTGTGTGTAGCTGTATCCTTTTGTAATGCAAATATTCATGACTCAATCTACCTGCTTTATTATCTAAGAGATTTGTATTTGGTTTTCATGAATGACACATTTATATTATTAGTTTTTAGTGACCAGTAATTATAACAACAACAATCTTCTTTCTCAATCAGGCATACAAAATAGTACCAAGGTATAATATTTAATTTCTAATATGAAATGGGACATTTCATATATACTTCTATTCCTTCTAAAAGAACATATCTATATTAAATTATCCATGGTGGCTAAAATGCGACCATCTATAAGAATAAGCAGGTAATTAGGGTCCAATTTACATGACTGCTGTCAAACAGTATCATTTGTTTTTCACTCTGTGTTTTCTTCATTAAGTCATCAATATCCTTAAAGAAAGGAAACAATTGTTTAAATTTAGATTTGTTTGTGTTTATTTTTCTTTTAACTATACATATCCTATATTTGAGAGCAGGAAACCAGACTCTCAACAAAATATACCCGTATATATACCCGTAATCAAGGTATCCTGTCACTGGGTAGATAGCAAAAGTCTAGAAAAAAATGAGTAGACATATGGGGAATAAAAATGCCGTGTGCAGTTACATTTTACAGGAATGCTTTATCATATCAAAGTTCCTGTGGATCTCAGAGTGAACAGGTACCAAGGAAGGGCTACTGATGGTTCAAAGGAGCCCAAGAGAGAGCTTGTATTTCGACATGCACAGGAAGCTCCTTCAAAGCCAAGATGAAGAGTGTCAGAGAAGAGAGAAAATGTATGAGCAACGCAACATGAGAGTGAGCCCATACATTTGGAGTTGCTTAGATAAAGAAGTACGTGTTAGGTAACATGAGTCAAGAAAAGTGAGTAAAGGGCTGGAGAAGGGTCTCCATGAGCGTGTTGCGGCTGTAATAAAAATTCTCAAGCTTTATGCAATATGGGGCTGGGGTGGGGCCCTCAAGGGCTACAACAAAGCTTCAGAATATTAAGAGTGATTATTTAAGATACTCCTTTTGAATAATATTATCCTTCATGAGTGAAATTTCAGGGACTTGGACTAGAACTAGAATAATAATGAGAAATGTAAGAGACAATAAAAATCATTCTGGTAACGCATATCTACTGGGTCTACTGGTCTGGTACTCAGTGGGGAGATTTTGAGCATCCTCATCCTGATTCTTCCCCATCTTCTGATGTATGAGCATTTTCTCTGTGCTACAGTTGCCCAAGAAGCATTTCCTTTCATCCCAATTAGTGTTTTCAAACCACTCTTGACTCTGAGCTGTCTCTACCAGGCTGAGTCTACACAAGGCTGATGGGAATTTAACACTTCATCATTTGGGTTTTAAAACAGCAGTGTATCTGGGCTTTGTTTAGTTTTGTTTTGTTGTATCTACTTTAAAAAGTCATTTGAGACATATTTACAATGTCCCCAACAATGCCAGATATCTCTAAAATGTTTCTGTTGATCTCATAACCAAAATTTTTACTCCACATAAGTCTGTGATTTTCTCACATTCTTTTACTGTATTCTTTAAGAGCTTAAATAGTCATTCGATAGTTTGTGGCAGACATTGCTAATGCAATCAATAGGCACTGATATACGAAGATAAATATGGCATGGATCTTATTTCAGGAAGCTATGGTCTAGGAGGGAAAATAAGAAAGCAAAAGAAGCAAACAGAAACAATATAGACAGTCCAATGCTATGGTGCTATGGTGCCTATAAGAGCAGGTGCAGATCATTCCAGAATGATCTGTGGACACTACTTCTTCTGTGGACACTACTTTTAGACTTGAGAAGACTACAGTGTATATGATTGCAGGATGAGGGGCAACGATGTTCAGCCGTTAATTGGCCTTTTCATTTCTATTTGAGGCCAGATAAAAATAAAATGAAAACTGGAAAGAAAGAGGATGAGTAAATCTAACAGGTGAACTTCATAGAAAATTCTCTTTTCATTATTCTAATTTTGCCAGTCCCTTCAATACTCAAGTGAGTTTATTTGCAGATATTGTGATACTCAATGTCTTAGAAGCTGTAGTAAGCAGTGTCTGGTGTTGTTTCTGAGTGGACCATGATGAAATATGAAAACAGTAAATTAAATACTGAACTTGTAAAGGAATAAAGGTTTACTTTCATGTTTGATGAGGGAGAAAAGTTATAATATGGAGGGAATCAACACTAGGAATCATACTTAGTTGTTTTTTTTGGGGGGGTGAGTACTAGGGATTGAATCCAGAGGCATTCTACCTCTGAGCTAGACCTCCAGCCCTATTTCATTTTTTATTTTGAAACACAATCTCATTAAGTTGCTGAAACTAACCTTGAACCTTTGATCCTCCTGTCTCAGCCTCCCAAGTACTGGAATTACAGGTTTGTACTACCATGCCTGGCTATTTATTTTCTTATATGTATTTATACTATGTTTCATTCAATAAATGTTTCAAATGGCTTTTGGCATTTCATAAGCAGAGCAAAGAGTATTGCCCACATGGTAAAAAGAATCTGATTTTTGGGTTGGATTTGTTTAAACAGATTCAATGTTTATGATAGGGAAATTATCAATGATGAAATTTCAATAGACATAGAGCCAGTCACTTAAATTTTGCAAGAAATATAAGAATATTGATTATACAATAAACAAATGAATATGATTTTATATTACTGGTCTCAGCAGCCTAAAAATCCAGAAAATTAAATTCAATTAAATATAGATTAATTTTTTAAAAATCACCCTAAGAGGGAAAAAATCCATTGTTAACTAGTGATAGGAACTTTGGTGAGACTGAGAAATTTCGTGTTATGTAAACACTAGGAAAACTTTTAATCATCTTAGGAAAATAAAATACATAAATCAAATCATTATACTCCCTCAAAGGTCCTGATGTGATATAACACGGTTCACGTTTTCTTCTACCCTCATCTTTTTTCCACTGGTGTGAACTGCCTTTTGTGACAGCAAATTGAGCTGGTGATGACTTTGTGTACAGTCTGACTTGTTCCAGAATTATCCACTTGTTTGATTTGTTAAAGCCCTGATCCTGTGTCCCTTCCAGACTCTACTCTCAGGGTTACCAACCATATAAAGGAGATGGCGTTCGCTCAGTGGGAAGGCTACCCTGAACCATGCCTGCAGCCGCCACCCCTCCCCGTGGAATGCTGTGATGTTAACTAACACCCCTCTCAGAGGAAAAGCAACTCAAAAGTAAACAATCAGCCCCTTCTCCCACACATCTGACACGTGATGTACAAAGTACCCTGGGTCCTGGAGGCTGTTTTGTCAGCCTCTATCTTTAAAGTATATGGCATCACGATTTAAAAGAGCCATCTGACAAGGGCAGGGACATGCCTCAACCTTCACTTGGCTACATTTCAAAGAAACTACACTAGCCATCTGAGCAGCTCTGCTTTCTATTCTACAGAAAAGACAAATCCTTTAAACAAGAAAAAAAAATCTTCTAGACGAGAAGGCATAACAGCCAGCATGGTTCGGTAACACAGAGTCTACAGTTTTTAACCTACATTTGCATATTGGTTCTATCTTTATATTGTAAGCGCCTGTGGGCAGCAGCCCGGGCTCCGCTTACTCTGTGGATGGTTCGATACTTGTCAGTTCTGGTGAAGAGCCTGTGATTTTTGAAATTATTTTATTTGAAAAGCTTTCTGTGGCCCAGGTAGCTACATAACCGTGTTTGTATGCGATTATCTTCGTTGGTTTGAGAAAATGTACTCTTTGCACCCAAACTTTCAGAGTTTCTGTATATACCCACTTTTCTTAGATTTGTGAAAATTTGAAAGCTATAGAATGAGGGGGAAAAGAGAGCCAATAATGATAGAAATCAGGGAAGCCTACCTGAGAGAGGAGATGCCCCAGTGAAATTTTGAAGGATGGGTGAAGGTCAGAAGCACAAAGGTGAGAAAAAGAATTGCAGGAAGTAGGAAAAACATGCAAAACCAAGAAGAAATGGAAGAGTGCGATGTGTGCAAGCAAGTCTGAGCAGCTCCAGAAATCCAGACAGAAACCATGTTGGTAAATGGCAGGAGATTAGAAGAGAGCAATAAAACTTTGGGTAAATTTCTGCGATACAGCTACTGGAAAAAACTCAGATGGGATAATTGATATGTACAAAAGAAAGAACATTCTAATCCATTTACATGTGTTTTCTCTAAAATTGACCTCGTGTATCATGCTATATCCTCAGGGGGAATGTATGACTGGACTAAGGTTCTCAATCTTGATGTGCACCAAAATTATCTGGTAAACCCTTAAAAACGTAAATCTCCTGGAATTCAATCCTGTCTAAAGGAAACAAATTTCTGATGGAGACACATCTTAGGCATTTGTCTTACATGGATAAATGAATATATTCATGTATTATGCCTATGTCTTACTGAAAATTCACTGTTCTATATGCAATTCCATTATAACGAAGGCTCTTCCATACCTTCAAGGTGTGACAAATAATCTGATAAACAAAGATGTTCTAATGCCTTAGAAATAGAATGTTGCATTGAATAGACATTTGATTTATGGATCCATTCTGACACCAATGTCTCTTCCTGTGTTGCCTAACTGGAAAAAATGATTAATGCTATAAACTTTGGGTGAAATACAAAGGTTGATATGACACTTAGTGGAGTCGATATCTGTAAACTGGAAACAACTTTGTTACCCCCTCAATTTTTTTCCATGTAAGATTCTGCTCCACAGTACCTCTTCATCAGGCAAGTTTTCTTCTTTGCAATGTTGAACTTTATCCAAAGGCAGTACTGCCCCTGAGTGGGGCGACAGGTTGAGAAATCAGCAATGCTGGAGAGACACATCCAGAATGCCTTCTTCTATCCATTGTACACTTGAGTTACATTGACAGCCTCCGTGCATGGCTGGACATCTATCTTCCACCACTCCTTGAACAATCCCTGAAGAGGCTTTTCTTTACTGTCCTGGGCTCTCAGCAAATGCATGTTGTGGAGTGGATGATGGAAATTCAAACAATGCCTAAGAACAGAATGAAGTAAGATTCCCAAGTGGTTGGATTTATTTATGCAGTATTTTATTCTTTTTTGCTTCAGCAAGGACAGGCATTATATCTCACTCAATTTTGTATCTTTATGGCCTGGGTCAGTACCCAATTCCTAACAAGTATTCAATAATTGTGAGCTTCATGATTTTGAATCATTTTCAAAACTCAGAAAAATGCTATACGAAAGTAAAAAGTAAAGGAGTTTCATTTATGGGAAGTGTTGTTTAATCTAGATTTCAAAAAGGGGTGGATAATAAAAAATAATTTATTGTGCTTTTCCTATTACTGTATGTAAGGTAATTTTTTTTCTGGCACTGGATAGTGAACCAAGGTTATTCTACCTCTTAGCTATACCACCAACTCTTTTTATTTTTTATTTTTAAATAAGGTCTTGCTGAGGTGCTGAGGCTGGCCTTGAACCTGTGATCCTCCCACCTCAGCCTCCTAAGTATTGAGATTACAGGCATTTTCTAACATTCTTGGTAAATTAATTTCACATATATTACTTTTTTGTTCCTCAGTATGAACAAGTGAGAAAACATGTATAGGACACAGAGCTAATAGGTAGAAAACTAAAGTTGAGTTACACTGATGGCCTCTGTGCATGGCTGGACACCTATCTTCCACCACTCATTGAAAATCTCTTAAGAGGTTTTGTCAGAACTCAAGACTTTGAATATAGTAAATTATGAAATATGAATATGGATTTTGCTATTCCTCCTGTAGAAATATAAAGTCTTTTCTCCCCACCCCTACTTTTTTTTTTTTTGCCAATGTGGTTCTGTGGAAATGAAGCTACATGACCTTCAAGGCTAGGACCAAAGTAATCCTTCAGTTTTCCATGTAGATCTCTTGGAGTGGTTGCTCTTAGAACCCTCATCCTTGTAGCCCAGGTAGGAGATGCTATGAGAAATTCAAGACATTTTGACAGCCCCAACAGAGCTCTCATGGACCACTGCTATATTCATGCCCTTCCATGTAAGTAAGCCATCAACATAGCCCAGATCAGCCTTCAGATGACTGAAGTTCCAGCCAACATCTGACTACAAATATAGGTGAGATCCCATAAGAATCACCCTGCTACCCCGGTTACCCCATGGAACTGTGGTAAGTAATATTAAATCATCATTTTAAACTAATAATTTGGGGGTGATTTATTATTCAAAGTAGATAACAAGAATGGAATTTGTTGCCAGAAGTGAGGAGCTATCATAATGTAAAACATATGGGACCGGCTTGGAGATCAAGTAACATGTGACAACAGATGATACTGATCCATTTGATACTGTGCAATGGGCTTGGAGGTTGAAAGGATACAAAAGCAATTATTATAGGGATTTGATAAAAAGATGAAATTTGCTAGGCAGTGGCAGAAAA
>PVJS01058459.1:0-11774 GCA_004027185.1 Glis glis
TAAAGCCTTAAGATAAAATATAGAATCATTTGGATTTTAAACTTAATATTCAAAAAGTTATTGAAGCAATATACAATCACTATTTATGTTCATTTGTACTTATTAGTTGAATGGGAATTAATAATATATATTTATCTTGTTCCCTCTAAAAGGTTTTAATACCAGCAATTATAGTCTTAGAGATATTAAATTCAATTAAAAAAGTGTGCTATTTTTTCCTTTAAGCATCAGTCGTTCTCAAGTTTTAGGTGTATAAGAAATGTTTTAAAATCTGATTCAACTTTTACATTAAGAGAAGAAGTTAAACCCAAAAAGCCTGAAAAGGCATTTATATTTTAATTTAAAAAAATGTCAATGGAAACAACTTTACAAAGATATATCAATTTGCAGCCACAAAAGCCAATTGTAATGTCAGGAAAATAAATTACTACAATAAGAATTTATTTGGGAAACAGTGGCATCACCTTTAAAAGTTCAATCACATATTCATTGCATGCAATCATTTGTTAAAACTCTGTCTGTTCTAATTTGTTTTCGATAAGCCACTAATATTGTCCCTATCATTCCTCTTCAAACCTCTTTATATTGGTTTTTCTCTTTGTCCTACAGCATTGCCATTAATAAGGGATTTCAATTGAGTAAAGGAAAGAATGGCTAAAATTCTGTTGATTCATTGTTAAGCAGAGAGCATTGAAGAGTCATTTGAAAGGTATGCAGTATGGTAACAAATTGGAGTTCAAAAAGAAAGAAAGGAAGAAAATAAATGTAAATATTAGTGAACTCATTTTCCCTGTAGGAGTATTGATTTAATTCATCTTACTTGATAGATAGGATGACTAAGCAAAAACTCCAGATTCAAAGGCATCAATTGAACCGGAAACAGGCATGTAGTAGAGGAAGGGTGAAATGATGAATGTTACTTCGTTAAAAGAAGAAAAAAATTCAATCCTTCTTCATGAAGGATTCATCATTTTTCTTCTTGTTTTTAAGCCATCTTAATAAGCATTTGATAAATGTCCATTTAGCTATAAGAGAAAAATCATGTTTAAAATCTAGGTTCAGGGGTCATCTTTGAAATATTTCATCTTAATAGAAAAAAAAGCTTTATCAGATTCCCTGTACAATTGCTTAATGCCTTGGGTTTAACTTTCTAATGGTTGTAGAGAAACACTAAAAAATTTCATCACGAGCAGTAGCAAATTTATGACAAAATAGTGTATCATATATATTTCCCCTGCAACATTGAGAACAGTTTATAGGAAAATTTCACCACAGATATTGGTCTCTGTGGATAGCGCATTATTCCAGCTGCATATATGCAGACTTAAGATGAAGCTATATCTCAGAGGGATTCCATGATATTAAAATGTGGGGGCTTGGGAAAATTGTAAAAACTGTGGAATGAAGGTTGAGAATACAAATATTGACAACCCTTGGTGTGCATGCCAGCTGTCATACACATACATATGGAAGTTTCAAGAAGAATTGGAAGGGATAAGAGAACAAATACTGTTTCTCTCATTTTAAATAGAAAGCCAGTCTTTTCATTTATCTCCATTGAGTAGATTGTCTATTCCAAATAGTTGTGCTAGAAGGCATTTTTGTAGCAAAATTGTGTTTTATTCAGAATGAAAATAAAAGGAAAAAACATTCATTGATTTTTTTTATTGACCAGTTTGGGAAGGTAAGATCTATTTGAAAAAAATATATGTAAAACTATAATATTATGTGTACGCACTGATAGTCTTCAGTGATATGTTAACATTTGTTGTGGTAATGATTGTGATAATATACACTTAACATCTTAGCAAATAAGCAATATTATGTGTGGCTTTATTGAAAAAATAATTAGTATTTGGTCTGACCAAATCCCTGAGGAGTAAGATATGAGGGAGAGAAAATGAATAACCTATTTATAAAAGTATATTTATTAGTGGGGAAAGATGTAATTTGGATGACATTTCAGACTTACTATCAACAACTATTCTTTTTAGTTCATACACTGTGGCAGCAGGTTTATAATACTAGCCTATATAAGTTGGGTGTGGTAGCACAAGCCTGTAATCCCAGTACTTGGGAGGCTGAGACAGGAGGTTCACAGGTTCAAGGTCAGCCTCAGTAACTTAGTGAGGCCCTCAGGAACTTAGACCCTGCTTCAAAATAAAAAAAGGGCTGAGGATGTAGTTTGAGGGTAGACTTCCCCTGGGTTCAATCCCCAGTAACAAATAACAGTAATAATACAGATAACAATAATAGTAGCCTATATAATAAAGAAAAAACTTTCAATGGTACATGGTAAAGCATGTTAAGGCAGACTTTATTCAGGACCACTGGGATACATATAGGGACCTCTACAAGGAGAGCTTGCAGTGGAGGAGAGAGGTTGGGCTCAACTCTAAATACAGCATAGGTAAGGGGGACTCTAGCCATGGAGCAGGATGGAGGTCAGATGATGAAAAATTACTTAAAAGAAAACATCAAATATCATGGAGATTTTTGGCTAACCCAACCTATCAGGATTCTTGCTGAAGACAGGCCAGGGCGATCAAACATACTTGGGAGATGGTGGGAGGGGAAGAACCTGATCAGATATTCGGATATCAAGGGTAAAAGGTTCTTGCTAAACTGACTTATTGGGGTTCCTTGCTAAAATTGGATTTTTATATGGAAGTACACAGATGGGCCTAGGAGAAGGTTCAGAAGCCTGATAAAAGTTTGGCCAAGTAAAGAATCTTTGTTATTAACCATCGCAATATGCCACTGAAGTAAGCCTTCCTGTTATTTTGCTATTGTTTTCTCTATTGAGGCTTAGAAAACAGACAGTACCCCAAAGTGAAAGCCTCAGAAACAAAGTTTTTCTCAGCTCTTCTCCTGCTCTCTATCTTATGCTTCATTTTATACCCCCAAGGCAAGCCATAGAAACTAGAATTTCTTTTACACAAGGCAGGTCATAGAAACTCAAAGCAAGCCATAAAGTCTAAAAATATTACTCTAATCTTCTCTTGCCTTTCTGTCTTGGAGCTGGCGATAAAGAAATTCGCTGACCTGCCTTGTCTGATAGTAGATCATAGACTCCCATTCCATAAAAGGTCCTGCCCCTTACCTGGAAGGAAGGAATGCTGAACAGAGGGCCCAAGAAGAATCTGAACAGACAGGCCTTGTTAGGTTTCTCCACTTGGTCGTTTTTCATTAGATCATATGCTATTTGTCCAATCATAGCTCTATATGGAGATATGGTTCATTGAACCTAAGCATAAAAGTGGATAGTTTATCCTGGGCCTTTGGGTCTTCAGTCTGAAGGCTCCCATGTCATAGAAAACTATGATCAAATACATTTGTTACTCTTTTCTCTTGTTAACCTGTCATTTGTTATGAGGGTGTCAGCCATGACCCTTTATGATGGGCAGGGAAGGGATCTCCCTTTTTCTGCCTCCACATGTCCAATTTACAAGTTCTGCTACAAAAGTTCAGAAAGTGTTTATGACTTGCACCTAAAAGGAGGTACGTAAGTTCTTAACCACAAAACATAAATTGTGAAGAGTGTATAATGAAGAGGTTTTCCACCAATAGAACAGGGAAAAAGCAAGAACACTACACTATTTTGAATCTTCCCACACTTTGAGGGAAAAGAGGACTAAAGTGTCAGCCTTCTTCTCTGGAAATGTTTTTCTGAAATGAGGCAAAATCAGCAAAAATTCCTGGGCTGATCTTGGCCATATGAACAAACACAGATAGTAAGAAAAAAATCCATCCAGATTGCTGATCATCATAAAATTTTTTTGAAGGGTTGGAAATAACCAAGCCTTTTCCAAGATAGACTGAGATGGCCTGAGATGATTTGTTCACTAAGGTGCAGAACCACCAATTATTACCAGTAGTTTTTAGCAGCTGGAGATATTTAGTTTGCCGCATCCAAACATGGTTATTTGTCAATATCCTCACAGAGAAATAGGACTATTCTTTGTTGCTATGCATGATCACTAATTATAAAAGGCAATCAGTTAACATTCAAAGAGTGTTATATGTATTTCATCTCATTTAATGGAAACAGCATTGTTTCCTTTGTGTTTCCCATTCAAAATTGCAAACACCAGCTTTGGGTATGCATCTGCAGTGTTACACACAGAATAATTTGCACCAGATAATGTGGATGTTTGACTACTTTATTTAGTCAAATTGGATCTAGTAATTAGTACTGTTGTAAAACCCTATTATATATGTAAAATAACCCATATGTAATAGGGGAAAGGAGCTAACCAGTGCGGCTGTGGCTTGCCCTTGGATCTTTTGCTAGTGGTTGTGTTTGAAGAAAGATTTTAATTTTAGAAAATTCCTTTCATGTTTGCTTTAATGTAATAAGCACTTTAACAATTGGAGTAAGAAAATATTAAAAAGCAAAATTGACCACCTATGTCTATTTCCCTATCAACACACTTTAGATGAATTACGATACCCCAGAATTCCTAATTCTTACCCAAATAAGTCCATGAGATAAACATGACCAAATGAGATGATCTAACTTTAATCATATGCTTATGCCAAAATGCATTTGTAAAAGTTACTGTCTTGGAGTTGAGAAGAACCTTTAAGGTGAGCTAGTTACAGAGAAGAAATAGGAGGTCTATAAAAGAAATGATCTGCGCCGGGCGTGGTGTCGCACACTTGTAATCCCAGTACTTTGGGAGGCGGAGACCGGAGGATCCGGGTTCACGGCCAGCCTCAGTTCTCTCTCTCTCTCTCTCCCTGTCTCTCTCTCTCTCTCTACCTAGTGAGGCCCTCCGCAACTTCATGAGACCTGGTTTCAAAATAAAGTATAAAAAAATAGGGCCAGGGGTGTAGTGCGGAGATAGAACGCCCCTGGGTTCAATCCCCGGTACTGCAAAAAAAAAAAAAAGAAAAAAAATGATCTACCCATGATAACAAACCTAGCTCTAGAGCCACAAATTTTCTTCAGACCAAGAATATCTTCTATGTTTTATGTCTTAAACTTCATCTGCAAACATGGGAAGCACATCATGTTCATATCTTTGTATCACTTATATATTTAAGAAAAAAATCATGAAAAGTATTTCCTCACAGATTTAATATAAAAATATTTAAGAGACAATTCCTTCATAGTTAAACATACAAATTCATTGCTTGTGCTGAGGAAAAAGAATTTGTAATGACCATTTTTTTATGGAACTGGGAATTGAACCCAGGAATGTTCTACCTCCGAGCTACACCCCCAGCCCTTATAATTTTTTATTTTAGAACAAGGTCTCACTGAGTTGCAGTGGCTGGCCTTGAATTTGTGATCCTCCTGTCTTAGCCTCCCAAGTAGTGGGATTACAGGTTTGTGCCACCCTGCCCAGCAGTGATGACAATTTATCATTCATATTTTATTACAAGTGTTCTCCCTCAAACTGTAATACTCTTAAGTGGCCTAGAAGAGTATTATAAACATCTATATATCTGTTTAATATAATTCTGTTAGTTCAGCTTAAAATGCAGATACTTAATTTATAGCTTAGAAATATTCATTGAAAGAAAAATATTTTATCTAAGGAACAAAAGCAATCAAGCCTAAATTATTGACACAGTGCCCCTGTTTAAAGAGATAAAGGACTATCAAAAAAAGGAGAAAAAAAGCCAGGTGTGATGGCACATGTCTGTAATCCCGGTACTTGGGAAGACAGGAGGATAGCAGGTTCAAGGACAGCCTCAGTATCTTAGTGAGATTCTCAGCAAGTTAGCAAGACCCTGTTTCAAAATAAAAAGTAAAATAGGGCCGGGGGCATAGCCCGGAGGTAGAAGGCCCCTGAGTTCCACCCCCAGTACCACAAAAAAATCTTTATTTTCTAATACTGAATCATAACATTAAATGATAATGTTTGTCTTGTTTAACCTGGTGTCATTTTGTGAATAGAGTACTAGTATACACTATCAGAACATGACACATGATGCCATTCCCATGTGGATGTTTCTTATATAAATACAAACAAACGATAGCTTTATGAATATGGTTGATTGATGTAGGAAATGGGCAGGTTAGAATTTGGCTTTAGAGGTTTCATAATATTGTAAAGGTACACAATTAAGACTTTTCTCTTTTTAAAAACTGTCTTGATTAAACTTTTCCTTGAAATAGTCTTTTCTATCTCCTCTTCCTCCTTTCATTTTCCTTTCTCTAGTCTTCTATATATGCCAGTTTATATGGTTCCCTCAGTCAGTCCTATTTGACTGCCTTTACTTCCTTCCTTTGACATTTCTTTATTGAAGATTCTAGATGCTCTGGTGATTAAGGGCTCTGAATTCACAGGATGGCTAAAATAGATAGGCTTATCACAGATTAGCAGTGAAGCCAGCTATACATTTTAGTGCCTCTGAAGTAGAAATGGTTTCATAGTTTGGTAGCCCAGGCTTCCTTTGAAACAGGTGCCCTTAATTTTTCTTCAACTATATGCAGTATGGTCTTATTGATCTGTCAGGAATTTCTTTGATTCAGGTTTCTGACAGGGAAACCCCAGGGGTTTTGGGACTTGAAGGGGCAGAGGAATTGGGAAACAGAAATGATTGAGATCTGTAAAGAAAACTGGGCAGATACACAGAAAAGACCCTCCCTAACAATCAAAAAGTGTTCCTGAACCAATTGATAGACCAGTAAATAGAGGTGAGAGATATTTCAGACAAGACATGTATCTTCAGTGATCCAAGGAAGAGTAAGTTTAATATTATCACTTACTTCAGATCATTGGCCTTGTATAAAGAACCCAATTAAAATTTTATTGACTTGATCATTAAGAATAGAAATGGACATGAATGATCCTCCAATAAACATCTTAATCTGAATCCTCAGTATCCACAGAAGGCAATATAGCACATTACCAACTCACCACTGGACATTCATTCTCAGAAAGAGCTCTCTCTGAAAGAAAGACAGCAATGTACCTTTCTTTCAACATTTACATAAAGGTGAAACTTATGAACACAGGAAAATAGACCAGAAAGGTTTAGTTGTAGCCTTACAAAAACACTCATTTCCGAACTCCATTTTATGTATGTATTTATTTATTACTTATTTTTGCAGTACTAGGGATTGAACCCAGGGATGCTCTACCACTGAGCTATATCCCCAGCATTTTTGTTATTTTTTGAGATAGGGTCTCCCCAACATACCCAGGCTGGCCTCAAACTTGTGGTCCTGTTGCCTCAGCCTCCCAAGTATTGGGAATACAGACATGTGCCACCATGACTGGCTCCTTATTCCTTTTAAAATAAAGCTCATGTTAACAGAAACCTTTTAAAATATTTATTTATGTATTCATTTATTTTTGGTACTGGGGATTGAACCCAGGGTTGTTCTACCTCCCAGCTGTACCCCCAGCCCTTTTTATTGTTTTATGTTCGCAATCATCTCACAGCTGGGCCTTGTGACACATGCCTATAATTCCAGTACTTGGGAGTCTGAGGTAGGATTTCAGATTCCAGACCAGACTCAGCAATTTAGCAAGACTCTTAGCAACCTAGAGAGAGAGAGCGAGAGCGAGAGAGAGAGAGAGAGAGAAAGAGAGACACTTTCAAAACCAAACCAAACAAAAAAGGGTTTGAGGGTGTAGCTCAGAGGTAGAATGCCCTTGGGTTCAATCCCCAGTACCACATAAAAAGAAAAAAAGGAAAAAGAAACAGGGTCTCACTAAGTTATCATGTGCTGGTCTTGAACCTGCAATCCTCCTGTCTTAGCCTCCCAAGTACTAGGATTATAGATATGTACCACTGCACTTGACTTAGCTCATTTTTAGATTTGTGTTTTTCAGAAAATGGTGCCCTGATTTGTTAAGGTAAATCATAGATAATCTTTGGGTAAAGATTGGTATTTAAAATACTCATAAACACTGTACTGCATTGTTCTTTTAGTAATGAACCAGTAATGTGGTTGCAGAAAATAATAAAGTGATTCTTGATTTATCACACTTTAAGACTCAAATGCCAACATATGGGCAACACAGAGGCTAAGATGTTCTTTTTCCTTTTTTATATATAGTATTGACTTACTGTTTATTGACCATGCTTTGTGTATCATTTGCTGGGCAATTATATTACTAATGATAATATGTTTTATATAGTAGTCCTGACCTATTCATAAGCACATTTTCAGGAAAACAAAGACAACTTCCATGATAGTTAGATCTATACAAGCTTAATTGAAACTATTTAGCTCTAATTTGTCTTCAAATTGCCACAAATTGTATATATCTTCCTGCTGTATTGTTATTAACTGGAAATGTAACTCATAAATGGCATTCACACCCTTAAATTGCCATAATCAACTCTGCTCTTTCACTGCTCATGATAGTTTGTAATTTCTCTTTGAATACTGCTTGCCTTTATTACAAAAGTGAAACAGAATGGAAGCCATGTAAGTAAACAAATGAAGTGAGTAAAAGATATCTTCCTAATATTATGTAGTCTACAAGTTCCTAGAATGGTTTTCTCATATAACTCTTTTCAGATACCTTTTCTTCTCTTTTTATTGTCTCCCCTTGGTAAAGAGATTACATTTATCACATGGCACTATGAGTTTTTACATGTCTGCCTCTCCAAGGACATTGTGGCATCTAGTTTATTTTTAAACCCTCTTCTAGTTAAATATTGCTATATAAAAATATTCTAAAGCTGAATGGCGTATAGTGGCTTTAAGCAATAGCAACATAATTATTACTAGTAGTAACAGTAACTGTGGTATATTTTTTGAATTTGTTGGTCAGGAAGTTGCCAAGAACTTGGTTGGTGCTGTGGTTTGTGTCTGTAATATTTCCCAAAGGTCCATTTGTTAAAGGCTTGGTCCCACCTTTTAGGCAGTGGAGGCTGTAGGAGGTATGAGGAGGTGGGGGAAATTTTAAGATGTAGAACCTAGTGGGAGATTTGAGGTCATTGGGAATGTGCCCTTGAAGGGGATTGTGGGAGCCCAATCTCTTCCTCTTTCTTTTTGTGCTTCCCTGCCATGAGGTAAATAGCTTTGCTCTGCCATGCATTCCTAACATGACATACTGTCCAGTCACAGGCCTAAAAGCAACAGAGCCAATCCATCATGGACTGATCCTCCAAAACTGTGAGCCAAAATACACCTTTTCTCATTGTAAGTTGATTTATCTCAGGTATTTGTTGCAGTCATGGAAAAAAGACTAACACAGCTGGGTAGTTCAACTCTGACCTACGTGGCATAAGTCTAGAAAACTGATGCTAGAGAATCTCCTTACAGCCTGGCTTTTTTTTTCTTGTACTGGAGCCTGAACCCAGGGGCATTGTACCTCTGAGCCACACCCCTACCCTATTTTATTTTTTAAGACAAGGTCTAGCTAAGTTGTTGAGGGCCTGGCTAAGTTATTGAGGCTGGCCTTGACCCCACGATCCTCCTGTTTCAGCCTCCCAAGTACTAGGATAACAGGCATGCATCACCACACCTGGCTACAGCATGGCTTCTTAATATAAACATTTGGCATCTTGGTAGTTCTTGGCTTACCTATCTTTTCTTCAAACAGTGCCTCATTTTTTCAGGACTTATTCATGTGTCTTGAGCTTCTCATAGCATGGTAATAATCAGACTTCTTATATGGCAACCATGGGTTCATAGTGACCACTACAACACTTTCAAGGCTTTTTATGACCCACCCTTGGAACTCCAGAATATCATTTCTCACAATTGGTGAAAGAAATGATTAAACCAGCGTCCATTCAAGAAAGGGGGAGCGTCAGACTCCATCTCTTAGTGAGGGCATAGTATACACAAATGGGGAGGAAAAGAGTTAACGATGGTCATCTTGGAGACAAACTACTACACATCTCCAAGTTTTTGAGGGAGACATTGTACATCTACTTCATCTTTGTTCTGTGCTTAGTAGAGGGCTTGGCATATAATTGAGTTCAGTAATTGAATAAGTAACTATTCTCACTTTTTTTATTGGTGCATTGTAATCATACATCTTGATGAGGTTCAAGGTGGTAGAGGCATACATGCATGCATCACTCATTTAGCCCTTCCCCAGTTCCTGCCCCACTCCCTTCCCCTTCCCTCCTGCTCATGCTCAGCATAATGATTGACTTTGATAGATTTATGTATGTACATCCTATGCATTAAGGTGTTTCCCTCTCCCCCCTCCCATCTCCCTCAGTTAGGTCGCCTTCGTCACTCATCTAAGATTTTCTCCTCCTTTGTCTGGAGTCCCTCCTATGTCCCATTTTCTCCCTAGCTTCCGCATATGAGGGAGAACATCTGACTTTTCACTTTTTGTGACTGACTAATCTCACTTAGCATAATTTTCTCCAGTTCCATCCATTTCCCTGCAAATGACATAATTTTGTTCGCTTTTTATTTTTAAAATTTTGAAATAGAAATAGAGGGACATTTATTTAATGTGAAAATAAATATATATACATACATATATATGTATTTGTGTGTATATAGATATGTATATATGTAAACAAACAATGGTAAAATTAAACATATTCTTACTAAACTTAGTAACAAAGATGTCCATCATTTCTACAATTAATGTTTTAATGTAAGCATTAGCCAATGAAATGCAATAAAAATTAGTAAAATGTGATAATATTGGAGACAAGGGGAAATCATTTTGGTTAGTACCAGTAAATAATTATAGAGAATCCCCAACTGAAAATCAGTGAGAAGCAGTGAGCTCAGAAATGATAGATTGTGAAATTATAATACCTATAAGTCAACAGTCAGGTGGAGTATTCCAATCTCTTAAAATCTAGTCAATAGGAGCCATTTTATATACCATGCAAGTTCAAAGACTTCCTTAATATTTCCTTTTAACTTCCAAGAGGCTTATGGCCTTGTCATCACATTTGGCTCTAGGCACCTGTTTTCTTGTTGTTGTTGTTGTTGTTTTGGTTTGGTTTTGGTGCTGGGGATTGAACCCTGGGGCATTTGACCACAGAGCTACACACCTAGCCTTATTTCATTACCATTTTTTTTTTTGCGGTACCTGGGATTGAACGCAGGGGCGTTCTACCTCTGTGCTACACCCCCGGCCCTATTTTTTATACTTTATTTTGAGACCGGGTCTCACGAAGTTGCGGAGGGCCTCACTAAGTAGAGAGTGAGAGAGAGAGACAGTGAGAGAGAGAGAGAGAGCGTGCGCACATGCCCGCGTGCGCGAGCTGAGGCTGGATCCTCCGAGTCTCCGCCTCCCAAAGTACTGGGATTACAAGCGTGCGCCACCACGCCCGGCTTTCATTACCATTTTGAAACAGGGTCTCTCCAGGTTGATGAGAGGCTCACTAATTGCTGAGGCTTTCCTCAAACCTGCGATCTTCCTGTCTCAGTCTCCCAAGCACTGGGACTACAGGTGTGTGCTACCATACCTGGTCAGAGCTCCTGTATTGTGTGTACTGTATCTCTTACCTTGCTATGTCATTTTGCTTGAGCTAGAAGATCATATAGGCTGAGCGTCCATAATCTGAACACTCATTTCAAATCCAAAGTGCTTCTTGACATGACACCAATGAGTGGAAAATCCGACACCATGGACCTTTGTTTCATACACAAAATGATCAGAAAATTCAATATCCCTCCTAAAGAGAGTACTAAATTTACAGGTGTTTTTTTTTCTGTCACGATTCACGTCGTGATTTTATTCTTTTTTATATTCATTTATTGGTGGATTGTAATTATACATTTTGATACACATCAGGGTAGCAGCATCATACATGCACATATTGCTCATTTAGCCCTCCCTCAAATCCCACCCTATTCCCTCCCCCTTCCCTCC
>PVJS01058460.1:0-11774 GCA_004027185.1 Glis glis
CCCCGGTACTGCAAAAAAAAAAAAAAAAAGAAAACTCTAGCTCCATATTCCTTAAGTAGAAGCCCTCAGCCCTGTGCAGAGCAGGAGAGAAAAATCAGTTTGCTGCCTGAAAAATATGATAAAATCCCTCATTTTTCAGATCTGGAAGAGAGATATAATTTAGAAAAGGGATAACTACAAGCAACACTTTCTGCTGAGAACAAAAACCAAAGCAAAAAAATATTTATGGACATTCCCAAGAAACCACTATGGCAAATCTCACTGGAACTTGAATTCCTGTGGAGGCTTGGAAACAGCAGCACACAGCAGGAAATGAAAGGGACAGCGAAGGACAACTGCAGTCTCTCCGCTCGCTCTCCATCCCGCTACAGATTGCAAGGAAAGTCCTTGTTTTTAGGAAGCTTGCTATCACATTTACAAACAGCACATCTGGACGTATGTTCACAGATCTGTGCCAACACCACCCTATCACTTTGGATCCAAACGCACCAGAACCATTCTGTCTTTCAAAAGTAGTTTTGCCTTAAAATACATTCACACAGAGAGGAAGGAATGAGAACAGTAGCGGATCTCGAGAATTCGGCCTGAGAACAAGAGAAATCTGTAAGAGGTCTCAGAGTACGCTGTAAAGAAATGTTCTTTTTTAGCTCCCAGTGAATTCCTCAGCAATTAGTGGTTTTTCTTGAAACGATAGCAGCTGCAAGAACTGCGGCCAGAGGTCCACTACTGGCCTGCATCACGGGACTATCCTTGGCCTCCGAGAAAAACAATCTGTATGAAGTTTTGAGGTGCAAAATATGCTTTTCTAAGTTTTGGGGGCTTCTCTTTCAATAATATATGATGCAAGCAAGCAAACAAACAAAAAGTAAACAAAGAAAATTTGTCTTTGATTAGGATTTCCTGGCTATTGCAAAGTAGAGTGCTGCACTAATACTTTAAAGTATTGTTTCTGACCAAGAAGATGTATCTCAGTGCGCCAAACTACCCTCCAAGAAGTAACTTACACACTTAGAGAAATAAAGTCCAAGATAAATGGCTGTGGGACACTGGGTAAAAGGACTCTTTCTGGCATTAATAAAAAAGAGTGTCATGAAATACCATCACAAACTTCCAAGATCATCACAATCCTTAAATCAATCTATTATTTTAGTTTTGCAATGTTTGAGCTACTGCTAAGACAATCTTCTCCCCCACCCCATAAAATGCCTGATTATAAAAGAAATGCATGTTCATCATAGACACTGGGAAGCATGGAAGAAAATATCACTTATCCACTGCCCAGGTGCTGACATGATTAACATCCTGGCTGTGTTCGTCAGCTTTCTGTTACTGTGACAACATGCCTGAGATAATGAACTTAAAAATTGGCAACAGTTCATTGTGGCTCATGGTTTCAGTCTGTGGTCACTTGGCCCTGTTGCTTTGGGTCTATTTTGGCAAGTGGCAGAGGGGCCTGTTCACCTCATGGCAACTGAGAAGCGAAAGAGGGACAGGAAGGGGCCAGGGTATAAATATTCCCTTCAAGGGCATGCTCTCAATGACCTAACCTCCTTCCACTAGGCCTCACCTCTTGAAGGCTCTACCACCTCCTCATAGCACCACAGTCTGAGATTCAAGCCTTTAGTGCATGGGCCTTTGGGGACACGTCCAAACAATAGCACAGGCATATTTATTCCCTGATGTTTTCCTACATGTTTTAAACCTCATTGAGACTATACTGTATATGTGTTTTTTTCCCCTTAATGTATCATCGAAATTTTCCAAGGTCATGGAGAATACTTGATAGTTACTATTTTGAAGGCATGATAATGTTTTATCACAAGAATATACCATAATTTGATTTACTACCCTGTCTTTTGTATCTTTGTACACTCTTTGAATGTTTTAGTATTGCAATTAATGAGGAGCTTTCTTGTTAAAATATGAAAGAACTGTACCTAATATTCATTAGTGTGTGTATATGTATCTCTCAATCTTGCATGTCAAAACCAGATATTCTGATTTATCTAATTTTTCTTTTCTTTTATATAGTTCCTCAAAAATTAAGGAGACTCATTTGTATCAAGAATATGTAAATAACTCCTACAACTTAGTAATAAAAGGATAAGCCACCTAATTTTAAATTTGGCAAAATATTTGAATCTCTCTCTCTCTCTCTCTCTCTCTGTGTGTGTGTGTGTGTGTGTGTGTGTGTGTGTGTGTGTGTGTTACTGGGGATTGAACCCAGGGGCATTCTACCTCCAAGCTATACCCCCAGCCCTTTTATTTATTTATTTTTTTATTTTGAAACAGGGTCTCACTAAGTTTCAGAGGGCCTCACTAAGCTGCTGAGCTGGCCACAAACCTGTGATCCTCCTGTCTCAGCCTCCCAAGAATGGGGACTACAAGCATGTGCCACTGTGCCCAGCTTCAATATTTCTCTTAAAATGTTTATAAATGCCAATAAGGACATGAAAAAATATCAACATCACTAGTGATCAGGGTAAAGCAAATCAAAACCACAAAGAGCTGCCACTTCACATCCCCTAGGAGGGCAAAAATCAAAAGACAGACAATGACAAGTGTAGGGGAAGATGTGGAGAAATTGGAATAGTGGGAATGTGAAACGATTTGGCTACTTTGGAAAACAATGTGGTAGTTTCTCAAAAAGTTAATCATAGAGTTACCCTATAACCCAGAAATTCCACACCTACCTACACATATACCCAAGGGAAATGCAAACATGTATCAAAGTAAAAACTTCTACATGGATGGTCATAGCAGCATTATTCTTAACCAAAAAGTAAAATCAACCCAAATGTCCATCAACTTATGAATGGCTAGACAAAATGTGGTCTAGCTATACAGTGGAAATTCATCAAGAAAGACTAATGCGGTACTGATAGATGCTACAATATGCATAAAACTTGAAAATACCATGCTGAGTGAAAGAAGCCAATCACAAAAGATGATTTATTTTATGACTTCATTTATATGAAATGTCCAGAATAGGCAATTCCATGGAAAGATAAAATAGATTAGTAGTTGTTTAAGGCTGAGAAAAATGAGAGGAAATGGGAAAAGACTATAAACAGGTGCAGGGGTTATGAGATGAAAATGTTATGGAATTAGATGGTGGTAATGGTTGCAGAAGTCTGAATACACTGAAAACATTATTTACACACTTTAAATCTGTATCTGGGTGAATTGTATGGTATGTGATTTATATCTCAATGAAACTGCTGTTTGAAAAGTTAAAATATCTCTTAGCACATTATGGAAACTGATCAGACATTGGCTCATTTTCTATAGTTTCAAATGCATCAATAATGGTCATACTGTATTATGGCAATATGCCTTTCATGGCTGTAAAGCACTGTTTGGTAACAAATTTCTTTAGATATATTGAAATAATCTTGTAACTGTAAGACATGATTATTGAAGCTTCCAGTTAGGTTTTTAAATAGTTAACTCACAAATACGTGTGTGTGTGTGTGTGTGTGTGTGTGTCTGTGTGTGTGTGTGTGTGTGTGTGTTACTGGGGAATGAACCAAGTGGCATTCTACCTCCAGGCTACACCCCCAGCCCCTTTTATAATTTTTTTTGAAACAGGGGTTTCTCTAGATTTCTGAGAGTCTCACTATATTGCTGAGGCTGTCCTTGAACCTGCGATCCTCCTGTCTCAGTCTCCCAAGTACTGGGATTACAGATGTGCACCACCACATCCAGCTAAATGCCTACTATTTTAACAGAAGAATTTACACTATGTTTCCTGAGTGAAGTTACAGAATAGTTTTTGAGAAAAATTAATCTAATTCATGGACTTTTACTATAAATTCAAAGCAAATGTGAACATTCCCTTTCCAGGGAATAAAATAAGGTTCATTTACATTTGAAGGTTAGATATATTGCAAAAATTTGGGTAAAAATTTTATAAATGTCACATATAGTGAGGGTGTTTCCATTTCTAACCTTTCTAACAATGAATGTAGTCTGGCCAATTTGATGTAGTTGGTGTGCGTGCTTGCATGTCTGTGTGTGTGTGTGCATGTTACTGGAGATTGAACGCAGGGAGGTGCTTTAGCACTGAGCTACATCTCTAGCCCCTTTTATTTTTTATTTTGAAACAGGGTCTTGCTAAATTTCCAGGCTGGTCTTGAACTTGTAATCCCTCCTGTTGAAGCCTCCCAAGTTGCTGGGATGACAGGCGTGAGCCACCACACCTGGCTGAAGTTGGCATTTCTTTAACTTTCTGCATGTATTTTAACAGCTTGCAAATATCAGCTATTTGTGCTGTCACACAAATGGGGATAGGGATGGGACAGTGGCCCATCCCTATGGGCCCTATGTGGTCATTTCTTTGGAAAAGATAATCTCTATTGAGGATGACTTGTTAAACTTATATTAGTCTTTTCCCCCTTTGCATGAATATATCTCAGATCCTCTGTGAAGAGATTGTCATAATAGGGAGAGAAGTGTGTGGATAAAAGAAGGAAATGAGGTGCTTTCAGAAGCAGAGACATAGTTTACTTCCTGCCACTCCTGCAGCTGCCCATTAACATGTAAGTGCCCACCCCCACCCCCAGTGAAGGAATTGTTCCTCTCTGTGGATAGAGTTCTGTGTGTTCTATGAAAAAAGATTCTGAATCCTTCGATTGTTCATCTGATCACTTGTCTCCACCCTATTTCACCTCTTCCCCCCAAACAGTATCCTAAAGAAGACTTAGCTTCAAAGCAAGTCAATAAGATCCTCTAAGATGCAGACCTGAATTGTAGAAGACATGTTAGTGTGTTGTTCTGTTTTACTGCCCTACTCTGAGCTAGACAGTTACCTCATTCAATCAGCTATGCAGCGATGACATCTACATTTGTACTGTCATGGCTAGCCACACCTTTGAGTTCCCAAATTAAATCCAAAAGGCAGCATCTCAATCCACACAACCCAAATTGAACCCATCTCCCCCACAAACCTGGCCCTTCTTTAGTGTTCTTTGAATTACTAGACAACCATCAAAATGGTTGCTTACAAGAAAAACCTGAAAATTAGCCTTTGTATGCTCCCTCATCTTACAAATGCAAATAGTCCGGGGCTCTATCAGTTCTACCTCTGAAATCTCTCTCTCTCTCTCTCTCTCTCTCTCTCTCTCTTTCTCGTGTGTGTGTGTGTGCGTGCGTGCGTGTGTGTGTGTGTGTGTGTTACTAGGGACTAGACCCAGGGGCACTCTACCCTGAAGCTACACCCCAGCCCAATTTTATTTTTTATTTTGAAACAAGGTCTCACTAAGTTGCCAAGGCTGGTCTCAAACCTGCGATCTTCCTGTCTCAGCCTCCTAAGTACTAGGAGTGCAAGTGTGTGTCACCACACTTGGCTACTACCACCCTCTTGCCAGGACAACTGAGATGATCCCCCTACGGAGCGTCTCTGCCTTTGGATTTATCCCCTTTCCACCCATCCTCCATTCAGCATCCAAACAATGATTCTTCTAAAACACAAACATGATTATGTCAAATGCTACCTTAAAATTCCTTTCTAAGGAACCCAATGGCCTTAGAGGAGAAGCCAAGCCTGTTAACATGGCTCCTGCCTGCCTCTCCAGTCACTTGTCTCCCCTCTTTCTGGAGACCTTTCAGGCCCTTGAATGAACCCAGCATTCCCTGCCTCAGAGCTAATGCTATTCCTCTGCCTGAAGATGGTCTTCTAAGGAAGGCTCTTTTCAAGACATTTTTTTTCAGATACTATGGTTAAAGAATAATAAAAGGCCAATGCCAACTTCTGCTTCACGTATAGCAAATTGTGTATGAATATAGGTAATCCGTACAACTCCTATTGGCATTGGGAACTGTTCACGTTTCTCTCTTCTGCTTAGCAAACACTACATTCATTGACTTCATGATACATTTTCAGTTCTTAATTAAACATGCAAATTAAATTTGAATCCCAACTTTAAAAAAAATCATACAGATTCCAATCACTTTCTCTAGCTTTTAAATTAATCCTGGAAATTTTAGCTCAAATATTTTATAATAGGAAGGACAAGGGCATTTGAAGTCCAGTGAACTTGAGCTCAAATCCTAGCTTATGGTAATTAGATAACTTTGAAAAGTTGCCCAACTCTCTGAGACTCAGTTTCTTCATCAAACAAATTACTTACTGGACAACTCCTACGTAATATCTAAATTAAAGGAGAAAGAATTACATTTGCCAAAGGCCCACTATGAGTTAGGAATTGTATTTGGCTTTTATTCATGCTGTTTCATTTAATCTGTACAAATGATGTTGCAAATCAACTGATTTATGTATTATACATCTCAGAATAGAAATGTACACATGGGCAATACTTTTAAAATAGACACACAAACAGCCTCTTAATAAAGATACATACTGTAAAGAGATTCCAAAATTAAACTGACCACTTAGATGCAATATTGTGGGCTTGTTGGTCATATTTGTTCAGGGGTACTGGAGCAAAGCCAAAGTAATTAAATCTCTAACAAATTCAGTAATACAAAAGGTCCCAGCCATTGGCCAGTGTAATGATTCTATTTCTGGGAAGAAAGGAGACAGGTTTATTTGTCGTCTCCCATGCTTAATCATTAGTATTAAATGAGTTAGGACCAGAACGAATCAAAGAAGCAAACAGCTGATGACTGCTGTTTTGCAAAAGAAAAGAAGTAGTTGATGTTCACACTAGTGAAAGCAGCCAAGAGAGCCTCTCAGTAAATGGCCAAGTTCTTTCTCTCCCTTCAAGCTTGTTTTCAATGGTCTTTAGTCTGTGATTATTTAAATATTCATTTATTTCAGAGGCCTTTTTGTGCAGATCTCAGTTTAAAACCCAATCACGTTCTCATTAAATTGGGCTAACAACTGCTTTCCAAGGAAGAAACAAACTATAATATTTCATCTATGAAGTTTGACTTTGAATGACTATTTAGGCGGTTAATTCAATTATCAAAATTATAAAATTTAATTATAAGGTAATCCAGGCTGAAATCAGGGAAGATCATGAAGCCTCATGGGTTTTTTTCAGGATTACTGCCTTATAGGGTAAGAAGGGGTTGTGATACGTGCTATACAACGTGGGGAATCTGCTGTGTTTTATTTACTGAATAGTTCTGTCTTGTAATTTTCCCCACTACATTTCGCACCGGTTTGTTTGTTATTCAATATGACTAGGCGGTTGTACACTTGCAATTGTGTCTGTAATTGGTGACCCAGTTGCATTTTACAATCTGGCTAGAAATATCGGATAATTAGCATATATCTTTCCTTTGGCCTTTCAAAGGGGTATTATAATCACTAAATTTAAATTCCAGTGGTGAACCACAGAGGGTGGAATCCTCCCGACTAATTATAAAATAATCCCTTTTTTGCTTATTCTGAGTTGACCATAGCACAGGGTTGGCATAGGACCTAAACGTGAGAGATTATTCTTTGATTCTGACCACACTTGCACCCACTCTCCCCACTGGAGTTTCTTTCTTTCTTCTCTTTTCTTTTTGTGGCACTGGGGATTGAACCTCCAAGCTATACCCTCAGTCCTATCAGCCCTATTTTATTTTTTATTTGGAGACAGGGTCTCACTAAGTTGCTGAGAGCCTCTCTAAGTTGCTGAGACTGGTCTCGAACCTGCAATCCTCCTTTCTCAGCTTCCCAAGTACTGGGGTTACAAGCATGTGCTGCCACACTCAGCTGCCATTGGAGTTTCTTTAAGTAATATATTTTAAGGGAAATGACTTAATGTATTTCAGTAAACTGGGAAATTGTGGGTTTTTTCTACAAAAAACTTTCACATTTCCATTTAAGAATAGAAAATGTGTGTGCATGTGTGTGTGAGAGAGACAGAACTATAAGAAAATGTTGAAGTTTTTTCTTTTCACAGGAAAGCTATGATAGATAAAGAAGTCAGAAGATATTGAAAGGGCTTTGCTTTCAGGTGTGGAAAATATCACAAATGAGATAAATTGCTAGAGATGAAGCAGCAGCGAGAAGGCAGGTTCTGGAAGCAAGGCATAGGGGAACTGAGAGTCCCCAGCAAAAGACCAGGACAATGACTTTCTACCAAAGAAATGCCTTCGAGATACTGGGGCTCCATCAGAATCAGCCAGATAATCTTGTGTCAGAACCTACTGGTTGATTTCATAGAAAGGTATAATGCTTGTTGTGCTACAAAGAGGGCTACTGAAAGTAGTCTTACTGGATCAAGAACTTAGGAGCCTGCTCTTCCCAGTCCCTTCTCTAATTAAAAAACCGACTGGTTTTCACAAAACAACTGGAATTCTCTTCCTGGACAAGGCCGATCTTTTGGAGATCATTACTTGGGCATCTAGTACTATTTTTTCAAATAAGTGTCCATGGAAAATATCCAAAGAGGTTAGCACAGTCAAGTTAATTACATTACACAGTAGACACCTGTTCCTCACTTGGAGCATCCCAGTGTAAATTAAAGCATCCAAGGAATTCCACAGTAAAGATGCATATTTAGCACAGTTGAATATAGCGTTTCCAAAATATAATTGGGCACGGAATGCTTGGTTTGTTTGCCATACACTTTTGCCATGTTAAAAGGAATATGAGTTTGAAAAACATGGGTGATGGTGTCAATTAAGATGCTTTCAGCAGCAAATAACAGAAAACCCCAATGAAAGCAGCTTACCCACATGGGGCTTTATATTTATCACATGCTGAAAAGTTGAGGAGGCGACTGGTGCCATGCTTCAGTGACTTCAGCGCTGTCAGCATCTGCAGGATCCCCTTGTCCCTTCCCGCAGAGCTACATGAGGGAAACAGCTTCCATACAAGCTGTTGGGAGCAGTCAGCATTTCTGGTTTTCTTTTCTTTTTTTCTTTTTTTTTTTTTTTTGTGGTACTGGGGATTGAGCCCAGGGGCATTCTACCTTCAAGCTACACCCCCAGCTCATTTTATTTTTCATTTCAAAACAGGGGTTTGCTATGTTGCTGAGAGTCTCCCTCCATTGCTGAGGCTGGTCTTGAACCCGTGATCCTCCTGTTTCAGCCTCCCAACACTGGGATGACAGGCGTGCACCACCATGCCCAGCACATTTCTGGTTTTCAAGAAATGAGAAGCCATCCAACAGACTTCCATGTCATTCCTAACTCCACTTGAGCTGGAATAGCTGCTGTGGTGGAGGCAAGGGAGAAGGAGTGTGGCTATAGCTGGTGGGTTAGTCAACTGACTGTCTTCAGTAATGGTAGAACTACCTTTAGGGACTTGCATTATTGTCTTGTGCTTTTCACTTCCACCAAGAGACACTGTTAGAACCAGTTATATGAAATCTACTGTCGATCTATATTCTGTTCATGAGTTGTCCATAGTAAAAGAATATGCAGCAATAAGAGCCATATGAGACATTCGTCTGAGGTTCAATGCTAGCTCCCTCTTCTTCCCTGCCATACTCATTCCAGAGACGATGTTTACCTCTCACATAACCCTTTTGGTTCTACCTTAGCCTTAGAAGCTACATTCCTGGTATTGGACCATTGTCTACAAGGTCCTGTGATATTTTCAACATGTGCTACGAAACTGGACAAGTTCTAGCTTCTCTAAGATCCAGCGATCTCTCTTCTTGCTTCCTTCTAAGCCTTTTTCATTCTTTCCAAACTTTCCCCCAATAAACTTAAATATTTAAAAGCCCCAGTGGAAGGTTTTGGGGTTCTTCCCATTTTGAGTGTTACCATGTACTTCCTTGATGCAAATCACAGTCTTTCATGATAAAAGAAGAAAACACAGGCATAATTTATAAATTAGTGTTACAAAGTTTGCTTGGCCACACACGTTACACAAGAAATGAATCACAAACTAAGATGTTCTGTACTAATGCTTGTCTCTCCTGATAGAGTGTAAGCCCTACCCACTTGACAAACATTGACTCTTTTGTTCCTCACATTTTGCCAAATTTTCACTCTTCAAGACACACCCATCTCTTCAATCTCAGCAGAAGACTTAGCTACAACCTCTTTAGAAAAGGAGAAACTGATCAGCCCTTTACTTCTCACTTCTATTGTCATCCACCTTCTTTTTTCTTCAGTTTTGTCTCTGAGAAAACATTCTTCCTTCGAGCCAAGGCTGACCCCTCTGTTATGGTGTGAGTATAGAATGTACCCTGGAAAAGCCCATGTATTGGCAATGCAAGAGTTCAGAGGTGAAATAATTGAGTCAGGGCTCAAATTTCATCAGTGGATAAACCCACTGAAGGATTAATAATGTAAATGGATTTACTGGGTGGTAACTTAGGCAGGTGGGGCATGGCTGGAAGAGGTAGGTCACTGGTGGTGAGGCCTAGGAGACTATATTTGTCCGTGGTCACTTTCTCTCTCTCTCTCTCTCTCCTTTAGGCTGCCATTGAGTTGAGGTCAGCTTTCTTCCATCATGCTGTGGCACCATAATGCCTGCCTTAGAGTTGGTGAACTATGGCCTCCACTCTGAAACTGTAAGCCAAATAAACTTTTCTTTCTCTGTGTTGTTCATGTTAAGTATTTTGGTCACAGAAATGGGAAATAGGACTAAAACGCCCCCCATTTGTGCTTCTGATCTCATCACTTTCTCTGGCACGTTCTATCATCATCGAGCACTCTCATGCATTTATTGCTGCTGCCATGTGGACTCCTCCTTTCTTGCCCACAAACATGTTCAAGTCCTCCCCATCCTATTAATTGCCTATTAATAACAATTGTTTAAATGCCCTTTGAAATATATTTATCCTATTCTCCCAATTTTCTCAAAAGAATGATCCATATCTGTGGCCTCTACTTTCTCACTCTCTTCTTAATCACTTGTAAACTCTCCATAGTGAAGTTGTTAAATCCAATGATTGTTTCTTAGTCTCCTTCCCATCAGAAGTCTACTTGTTATAGTCAATTTAGATGAAACTCATTTTTCCCTTAGCTTATGATATTGCATTGCTCTATCTTTTTCTGGCCTCTCCTCCCACCTCAAGCATACTAGAACTAGGAGAACCAGATAAAGTATCATTGCAATAATCTAATAATCTAGATTGGTTTAACAAATTAAGTACCCATTGTCTTTTGTAAATATTTATTGAACTGCTCTAATTCATTTGCATGTTGTTGATGATTGATTTTGTGGCCCAGTAGCAGAATTGAGTAGTTGTGACAGAAACTATCTACCTTGCAAAGCCTGGAATATTTAACAACTTGCCTTTTATAGAAATTTGCTGACTTTCTAGATGATCTAGATCTAGATTAAAGACTGTGTACTAGTAGGAATAAAGAGATGACAACAAGATACAGTAAGAAGATACAAGTAATAAAAGTTAATGACTAATTGGAAGGGGTGTAGTAAGGAAATAAATATTTTAGAATGACAGCTAGAGATTTCCAGTTGTGATGTGTGGGTAAGTAGTGCTGTATTAACTAAGGGAGGAAACACAAAACCAAGAAGTTAGGGCGTGGAGGTGATACTGAGAAGGGAGAATATGATCATGATTTTACTTAGAGGTATTTCACATTTGAGGATACTTACATTGTATCCAAATAAAGATAAGTGAGTGCCCAGGAGTAAAATCTTGGAAGGCCTATGTGCAAGAATAAGAAAATAAAATACAGAACTTGAAAGGGAAGTGCATGTAATTAAAAAGTTCCAACAAGCCGGGTGTGGTGGCGCACGCTTGTAATCCCAGTACTTTGGGAGGCGGAGACCGGAGGATCTCCGCCTCCCAAAGTTCGCGACCAGCCTCAGCTCGCGCACGCGCGTGCGCACACTCTCTCTCTCTCTCCCTGTCTCTCTCTCTCTCTCTCTCTCTCTCCCTGTCTCTCTC
>PVJS01058461.1:0-11773 GCA_004027185.1 Glis glis
CAAAAAAAAAAAAAAAAAAAAGAAATAAAAAAAAAATAGGACTGGAGGTATAGCTCAGAGGTAGAATGCCTCTGGGTTCACGCCCCGGTACCATACACACACACACACAGTGTCTCACTCCATTCCATCTGGGGTAGTTTGTTACGCAGACATAGTAACTGGAACAGACACGTGGAAGGAGGCACGGGGCTAGTGCAAACAATCCCAACCCAGCTGGCACTGGCTTTGGGAAGGAGGAGGAGCTGGAGGAGCCTGCTGCAGAGTTAGGACAGGCTTCCAGGAGGCAGTCGGCGAAGGAAAAGAAGGTGAGGAGAACGTGGTTTCAGGCTGGAGGGGATGGGACCTGGCTGAGCAGGGCACAGAATTTCCCGTTGTCGCTGATGGGAAGGGAGAGGATAGAAAATGTGGCCAACAAGCATGATGGTCCAGACAAGGAGGTTTCTAGACAGAATAATGAAAGTACCATCTGGCTTCTTGCTATGAAAAAAAAAAAACCACGTGAGATTAAAGAGAGGATCGTAATAAAGAACCGTTCAGCTTTCATGCAACATTTACAGGAAATACAAAGGAGCCCGCAATTGTAGGCTTGAAAATAAAACTGTTTCTTATTCCCAGCTTCTCCAGATGGCAAATGATTCTCGAATTAAGAAATGGTTTCGGGGCAATGGATCAAATCCAGAGTAGGAGTGTAGGATCCTTTGTTATAACCTCAGGAAGATCTAAAGCGTTGCTTCAAAGAATCTTCCAGAAAGATGACAAGCTCTCTAAAGATCTGTGCATTTCTTGCAAATTCTCTCCATTAACAATGGGGCTCTGAGGAGTCTTAAAAGCCTTGTTCACAGTAGCTCACGAGGAGCCCAAGGTGCAGGACAGCTTATTTTGCACAGGTGTGTGTGTGTGTGTGTGTGTGTGTGTGTGTGTTTGTGTGTATGGGTGTGTATGTATGTGATATAACAGATTATAAATCTATGTGAAGTGAATCCACCAAGATTTCAAAGGATTGGACCAAAGATTTCAGACCGGACTGAAAGGGACAGAGATATAACAAAATGGAAAGAGGCTTCTAGAACCCCAACTTCCTTTACAAATATCACATTCGCCGGGCGTGGTGGCACATGCTTGTAATCCCAGTACTTTGGGAGGCGGAGACCGGAGGATCCGGGTTCGTGGCCAGCCTCAGCTCTTTCTCTCTCTCTCTCTCCTTAGTGAGGCCCTCCTCAACTTCGTGAGACCCTGTTTCAAAATAAAGTATAAAAAATAGGACCGGGGGCGTAGTGCGGAGGTAGAACACCCCTGCGTTCAATCCCTGGTACCACAAATATCACGTTCGACAAGCTTTTTGTTTTTATTTTTACATGTTGGATGAACATTTTAAGAAAACTCTAAAAGAGTGTGTGTGTTGCTGGGCGTGGTGGCACACACTTGTAATCCCAGTACTTGGGAGGCTGAGACCGGAGGATCCAGGTTCACAGCCAGCCTCAGCGACTTAGTGAGGCCCTCTGCAACTTCGTGAGACCTGGTTTCAAAATAAAGGATAAAAAATAGGGCCGGGGTGTAGCTCGGAGGTAGAATGCCCCTGGGTTCAATCCCCGGTACCGCAAAAAAAAAAAAAAAGAAAAAAAAGAGTGTGTGTGTGTGTGTGTGTGTGTGTGTGTGTTTTCAAGATGGAGGGGGTCTTGCTAAATTGTCCAGACTGGCCTTGAACTTGTGATCCTCCTGCTTCAGCCTCCCCAGTAGTTGTAATTATAGATGTGTATAACTGTGCTCAGCTTCAAAACCCTATATTTATTTATTTATTTTTTGTGTGGTACTGGGGATTGAACCCAGAGGCATTCTACCTCTGAGCTATACCCTATCCCTATTTTATGTTTTTATTTTGTTTATTTATTTATTTATTTTTTGCTGCACCAGGGATTGAACCCAGGGGCGATCTACCTCCGCGCTATACCCCTGGCCCTATTTTTTATACTTTATTTTGATATCAGGTCTCAGGAAGTTGGGGAGGGCCTCACTAAGTAGAGAGAGAGAGAGAGAGAGAGAGACAGGGAGAGAGAGAGAAAGAGAGAGAGAGAGCGAGCTGAGGCTGGCCGCGAACCCGGATCCCCCGGTCTCCGCCTCCCAAAGTACTGGGATTACAAGCGTGCGCCACCACGCCCAGCCTATGTTTTTATTTTGAAACAAAGGGTCACTAAGTTGCGGAGGGCCTCACTAAGTTGCTGAGGCTGGCCGTGAACCTGTGACCCTCCTGTCTCAGCCTCCCAAGTACTGGCATTACAGGCATCTGCCACCACACCTGGCATATGTGTGCTTTAGAACAAATGCAACGCAGGACTACAACCTGGTCACACACTCCAGAATTCCCACTGATATGTGTGAAGCCGCATGACATGTTAATGGTGAAATAACACCTGCTATACAAAATATGGGCCTTGAGCAGTGTCGAAAAATTGTCTCAAAACCAGTATAATCAACTTTATACACAAGTGCCTGTTATGAGCTTCGTCCTATTGATCAACATTATTCATGCCAATGGAAATAATTATAATCAATTGATTAAAGGACAAAGTTTACATCTCTGATTGACAAGGGCTTTCAAGCCTTGATTTTAACAGTTTGATGAAAGCCATTCGGTAAAACTCTTCTATAAGTTCCCTGCACTGAATAAATAACATCTCCAGGTCTGACTTCAATTTCTTCCAAATAGTGCACATTCTGGTGAGGATCAAGGGCACCGGCACGAAGAAAATTTACAACCTGGATGATGTGCTCACTGCAAATGAACTTTGTACTTTAAGAAATTAAATACAAGTCCCCCTAGAGAGCCAGGCAGGGAAAGCTGGTCCTGCCACGACCTCCTCTATTGATTTAAGCGTTTGAATTCTCTTTCCTTGTGCTGCAAATACCTCATCTGTAGCAAGCAAACTTGGCTTTTTCATATTTCGACTACATTTGTCAAATTCCTTACTAGGAAGGTGGTTAGAGCTTAACAGTTCCTGGGTAATTGTTCTCTTTTTGTTGAAGATCTCAGATGGGCCTACTGAAGGTCTCTCTCTGAGAATACCTGGCCGTTTGAGTAACGGGAGATTTGTCTGGCAACTTGGAATTTGGTATAAGAGTTTTGTGAAAAAATTCAATGTTAATTCCAAAAAGACTGAGGAAATAGCTCAAGAAAGCACTTCAATGAGATTTTAAGACCCAGCCTACATGGAGCGGAATTGAGCTGAGCCTCCTCTGGGTCTCCCCGCGCTTTGAGCTTTCCTACACTGCGAGCCGCACTGTGCCTGCCCGCGGCACGAGGACTCCCTTTTAATTACTGTGCCAGATTTATTGTTGTGCACTTGGGAACTGGATAATCAAATTCATCACAAGGGGACGTGAAGCAAGACAAATGGCCCAACAGGGTGCTCCTTCAGGAAAAGCATGCAGAATCTAGTGCTTAAACCCCGCCAAAGCTGCTGTGACTATTCAGAAGGTTAAAGATCCTCGCACTTCTATCCCGATCCTGGTGCATTTGGGCCAATGGCTCCCGACCATGGCCGCATGCCGGAATCATTGGGGATACTCTGATTCATTCAGTTTGGGATGAGACTGGGCATCTACAGTTTGTAAAAGTTCCCCAAGTGATTCTAATCACACAAAACCATTGATTTAGGTGAAACTATTAAATAATTGGGTCCTAGATAGTCAAGTTATTACTTTACAAAGATAATTGTTTCACTAATTGAATCCAGTTTTATATCTACTTGAAATTTATTTTTTCTCTCTCTTAAAATACCAACTTAATTAAATTGCTTTCCTTATTGGTCTTTTAATTGGATTTCTTGCCTTATAAATTAATGACTTTCCCAACGCAAAAAGATTATTTGCTCATCATTTTAGACGTACTGTTCTTATTCTATATTTGCCAAGAAACTGAATCTGTGTACACCAACTCCTCTCTATTTTAGGCATGATGAGTGATTTTTCTATTGTATCCTGGTCATTTTGGGTATTGTGTCATAGGACAGGATCTTATTTAAATCTGTTTCAAATTGGGCGTGGTGGCACACGCTTGTAATCCCAGTACTTGGGAGGCTGAGACCGGAGGATCTGGGTTCGCGGCCAGCCTCAGCTACTTAGTGAGGCCCTCTGCAGCTTCGTGAGACCCTGTTTCAAAGTAAAGAATAAAAACTAGGGCTGGGGGTGTAGCTCAGAGGTAGAATGCCCCTGGGTTCCATCCCCAGTACCGCAAAAAAAAAAAAAATCTATTTCAGTAGGCGTTGTTGAAAGTGGGCCAGTAGGGGAAGGGGGGGCATCAGTGCTTTTTTGCTGGATGGGAGTGGACGTCCAGGCCTCCCACCTGGCCCCCTGGCGGCGAGTCTGTGAGGTATCCCACAGCGTCCTGGAGGGGGCAGGAGCCTGGCTGCCTCTTAGCCTCCATTGGCAAAGGGAGAGGGGGTGAGTAGAACTCCAGGCTCCACGGGGGGACCTCTCCCGTTGGGGAAGGACCGGGAGAGGGTGTCCCTTGCTGCCAGGCAGGGTGGAGCTTTTCACTGGGTCTTTGGGGATGTCTGCAATTTTTGTAAAAATTATTTATATTTTTGTCTCTGGTGCTTTTCTGGAGAAGGGTTTATTGTCAAAAGGGTTTCAGTTTTTCGAGGCTGCTGTTCCCTGGCCCCCTGACAAGAAAGAGCAAGTTTTTCTTCTCTACTATTTTCTCCACTGGTGTTTCTGGGTTGTGCGTTTATACAGCATCCAGTCCAAGATGTACAGGACACAAAAAACAAAACAGATGTCCCTCCCCAAGAAAACAAATAAACAACAACAAAAACAACAACAACAAAACACAAGGCACTCACTGCCATGTTGCTGCTGCCCCTGTGTGTGTGTGTGTGTGTGTGTGTGTGTGTGTGTGTAACAGGGGATTGAACCCAGGGGTAATCTACCTCTGAGCTATACCCCCCAGGCCTTTTTATTTTGAAACAGGATCTTGATAAGTTGCTGAGGGTCTCACTAAGTTACTGAGGGCTGGCCTCAAACCTGCGGTCCTCCTGTCTCAGCCTCCTAAGTACTGGGATGACATGAACTACCATGCCCAGTTCCATGTTGCTTCTTGAATCCCGAGGCCCCCAGCTGGTTCACTTTCTTCCCTGCGGCTTTCAGATCTTCTTGTGTTTGTTTTATAACGCAATGTCTAGGGTTTCTCGCTGTATATAGTGAGATAGGCAGAGATGCATCTATTCTATTTTGCTCAGAAGTGGAAATCACAACTCTTTACTCTAGATTATGCATGCAAACAGACAAGACGATGTACCTTTCTCCTAGGGAGTTTACAATGCCATTGAGGAGCCCGGAGGCACAAGTCCCGGGGTGGAAGGTACGAGCCTCCTGTGGGGAGCAGGGACTGCAAGTTTCCCTCTCTTTAAGATACCGATAATTCGCATATGTGAGTATCAAGTGTAGCCCTTCCTCTGGAGCTCGGGCTGGGTACTTCTGCCTGTCTGGGAAAAGCACAACCAGGGGTCCCCCGGAGCTCCACTGCGACCACCACATATTTGACCTGAACAAAATGAAACTCATCACCTCACCTAGTGACTGTTCTTCTCAGGATGCAATTTATTTCAACTAAGTGCTACCAGCCACGCTGACTCCACAGCCCGAACAGGAGGAATCCTCCTCAGTTTCCTCAGCTCATGCATCTCTGACTGGGGGCGGGCAGCACAGACCCGAGAAAGGGCACAGGCTCTGGGGCCAGACGGCTGGCTCCCTTTCTCGCGGCGCCTCTGCCTGACTTCCTGTCCTTGGGTGAGCTAATCAGTGCTCCATGCCTCAGTTTCTTCACCTTCAAGTGGGGTTACTAGTTCTGCTTACTTCATAGGAACTATGGCAAAATTGTCTAAATGACTGTATGTAGAAAATTAAACTAGTTTGCATAGAAAATATTTTTCAAAAGTTAACTTGAAATCAGAATAACTCAGAAATCTCTTATTTCTTCTCTTCGTTTTTATTTTTTTATGTGTGCGTGGTACTGGGGATTGAACCCAGGGGCTTTCTACCTCCACGCTACACCCCCAGTCCTTTTTATTTTTTTGTTTTGAAACAGGGTCTCACTAGTTGCTAAGAGTCTTGCTACTTGTTGAGGCTGGTCTCAAACCTGTGATCCTCCTTTCTCAGCCTCCCCAGTACTAGGATTACAGGTGTGTGTCACCATGCCCGGCTCTTATCTTTATTTCTGGGGCCACTGTATCCCCTGGGAATATTCCAAGAGCCCCGAGATGATATTTACTTCACCACTGCTTCCCATTTCAGCCTATACTCTGTCATGCTGTTGGAATTTACTTCCTAAAAACAAGCTTCATTATGTCACTTAAATCTATTACTCTACATTGCCAAGAAGCAGTGGGCCCCACGCCCCTTTAAGGATTTGAAGAAAACCCACCAGTGCCCAGTGCAGAAAGACGCCCAAGTGTACACACACTCAAGAACCCTGAAGCCCTTCCTCATCCCCAACCCATTTTTATCCTTCCCTTTCTTTTCTTGTCTTAGTTCATTTGGGACTCTCTGATAAAATGATAGAAGTTACATGACCTCTAAACAACAGAAATGTATTCTTAGGGTTCTGGAGGCCAGCGAGAAGCTGCTAACCCCACCCACGAGGGTGGAGTCATCCCCAGGGCCCCGCCTGCCTCCTAACACCATCACCCTGGGATTTAGGATTTCAATGAAGGGATTTTGGAGGACATATTCAGACCACGACACTCTGTTTCTCTTTCTCTCACACACATACATACACATACGTTAAGTGAGAAAAAGCTCTAATGGCAGAAATGAATTTGGGGGCAAATCCAACATTTGACAATTGTTGCCATGAAATAGCTAGAGCGACAACAGTGGGCAACTCTGGGAAGCGGACATTGGCATCAGTGATCCTCATCCCTGGCTGCCCAGCGCAGTCACCCGGGGAGCTTCAAGACACGCGGGTGTCTATAAAGGAGGTCAGGACACACCGTCTCAAGATGCGCCAAGTTGCTACAGTGATCGCTTCAGGCTGCACTTCCGAAAGGGTCATCTGCCCTGTGTTTTCCTCCGTGCAGTAAGCCACAAAGGCTCTTTGGGGAGGTGTGTCCTTCACCTACCACGGCTGGAAAATAGCCTTGGCCACCAGGGACTGGTACTTGGGGCTGCAGTGAACCGAATAAACAAACTCTGTGAAGCGACCCTTATCTTCCACTAGCTTTTATAACCCCCATTTATTTCTCAGTAACAACCCTAGATTTACTACCCTCTTCCAGGGACCCATCTGGTCTGTCATTCCTTTGTAAATGTATTGTGCTTTCTCTAAAAAGCATCATGCTTTGGTCAGTTCTTTGGACTTCATTTTCTTGGGATGGTCCTCACATAGATGTAAATTCGATAAAACTTGTATGCTTTTCTCTTGGTAACCAGCACTTACACTAACCCATTCAGTCCCAAATTTTCAGTTCTGGGATTTTCAATGACATCCACACAGGTGCATTAAAATAGGTTGGAAGTCATAATCTAGAGTCTATAGATTCTTCATGTATTTTATGTATACATATCTGAAATGTATATTTTTGCAAATGCTCTAATCATTCATCTATTACTTTTCTCAAAAGAATAGACCTCTAAAAACATGGTAATAGCCGGGTGTGGTGGCGCACGCTTGTAATCCCAGTACTTGGGAGGCTGAGACTGGAGGATCCGGGTTCCTGGCCAGCCTCAGCTACTTAGTGAGGCCTTCTGCAACTTAGTGAGACTCTGTTTCAAAATAAAGAATAAAAAACAGGACTGGGGGTGTAGCTCAGAGGTAGAATGTCCCTGGGTTCCATCCCTAGTACTGAAAAAAAACATGATAATGATTTCAAGGTCACGATAGTGGTATATTTATTGCTCAATTTAAGTTTTTTTTATATGTGTTACACATCTGGGATGATGGGACGCAATGGATTCATTGGGTTCCTAGATCCAGGCAAAGAGTCCCCATAAGAACAAAGCGGGAAGCCGGGCGTGGTGGCGCATGCTTGTAATCCCAGTACTTTGGGAGGCGGAGACCAGAGGATCCGGGTTCGCGGCCAGCCTCAGCTCTGTCGCTCTCTCTCTGTCTGTCTGTCTCTCTCTCTCTCTCCTTAGTGAGGCCCTCCGCAACTTCGTGAGACCCGGTTTCAAAATAAAGTATAAAAAATAGGGCCGGGGGCATAGCGCGGAGGTAGAACGCCCCTGCATTCAATCCCCAGTACCGCAAAAAAAAAAAAAAAAAGAACAAAGCGGGGCGGAGGGGACTTCTCTCTCCATGCCTACCTGAGAAAACTGGTTTCAATGGTCTAGAGTATGGCCTGGGGTTCAGGATTTTCTACAATTCTGCAGGGAGCTTGGAGTGTGGATCAGTGGTAAAACATGTACTTAGCATGCCTGAGGCCCAGGTTCAGTCCCCAGAACCAAAAGCAAAGAAAAAACTCTCCAGGCTATTCCAATGTACAGCTAAAGGTGAGGACTCCTGGGTTAGAATCTATTAGTAGCTTTGATTTGGCTTTAATAATGGAAAGTAAATAAAATCAGATTCCGATCACCTAAGCATCGGGGTGGCAATGGAAGCCCTCGGTGTTCCTGGCCTCCCGCGGTGGTCCTGCCTTTCTTATGTGTTTCTTCTTTGAAAGTTGGGGTGGCAATCAAGCTGGGCATGGTGGCGCACGCTTGTAATCCCAGTACTTGGGAGGCGGAGACCGGAGGATCCGGGTTCGTGGCCAGCCTCAGCTACTTAGTGAGGCCCTCGGCAACTTCGTGAGACCCGGTTTCAAAATAAAAGATAAAAAATAGGGCCAGGGGTGTAGCTCAGAGGTAAAACGCCCCTGGGTTCAATCCCCAGTACCGCAAAAAAAAAAAAAAAAAGAAAGTTGGGGCGGCAATCAAGAGCGGAAGAAGCTAGAAGCTGTGCAAACAGAAGGACGACGTGGCAGCTCGCTTCAAAGGTGCTGAGTTCTCCCCCCAACAGAAATGAAGCAAAACACTTTCTTTTCCTTATTCTCTCTCTCTTTTTTTTGGGTCTACTAATGGACCATCCCTTGAATTCCCTGGTCTGCAGAACAAGGCCAGCACACAGGCTCTGTCTTGAGTTTTCAGTTTCCTGCAAGCCTTCTAGTCACTTATCCTCAAAAGGGTCAGATGAAATATTTTAGAAAACAATTATTAAGATAAGAAAGACTTACATATGAAAATAAGGAAAATGCGAGGAGGAAGACAGAGAACGATGTGGGCAATGCCGTCAGGGGATGCTGAATGTGTGTGTGTGTGTGTGTGTGTGTGTGTGTGCGCGTGCGTGCGTGTGGTACTGGGGGTGGAACCCAGGGGTGTTCTATCTCTACACCCCCAGCACTTTTTATTTTTTATTTTGAAATAGGGTCTCACTAAGTTGCTGAGGGCCTTGCTAAGTTGCTGAGGTTGGCCTCGAACCTGCAATCCTCTTGTTTCAGCCTCCCAAGTACTGGGATTATAGGCATGTACCACCACACCTGGCTGAGGATGCTTAATTCTGTGGCTAATATGGGCTCTGAGGTCAGAAAAACCTCTGCTGAAGCCCCGCACTGGTGGGCAACTTCTCTGAGTACTGGTTTCTTCATTTGTAAAGGGTAATTACTTCCTGCAAAGATTCTTACAATAACCAAGATACAGTAGGATTAGAACACCTAATAAACGTCTGGTTAGACAAGGGTTAATTGTGCCTGCCTTCCTCCCTTCCCCTTCCTTCCTTCCTTCCTTCCTTCCTTCCTTCCTTCCAGCTTCCTTCCTTTCTTCCTTCTGGCATTAGACAAGGGTTAATTGTTTCTCTCTCTCTCTCTCTCTCTTTCTTGGTACTGGCAATTGAATGCCTACCTCTGAACTATACCCCCAGTCCTTTTTATTTTTTTATTTTGAAACAGGGTCTTGCTAAGTTGCTGAGGCTGGCCTCGAACTGGCGATCTTCCTGTCTCAGCCTCCCTAGTGTTGACATTACAGGTGTGTGGCACCGTGTCTGGCATCTCTTTCCTTTTTCTCTTTTCTTTTCTTTTTTGGTACTGGAGGTCGAACCCAGAGGCATTCTATTGCTTAGCTATACCCCCAACCCTATTTTTTAGTTTTTGAAACAGTGTCTCACTAAGTTGCTGAGGGACCTGGCTAAGTTGCTGAGGCTGGCCTTGAACCTGGGATCTTCCCATCTCAGCCTCCCAAGTACTGGGATTACAGGCGTGTGCCACCAGGCCCGGCATAACTCTTTCCTTTTCTTAAAACAGGATTTTAGTTTCATGTGTGATTCTCCATAAAGGAGATGCAGCAGGTAGCAGGGAAGGGGTGCTAAGTCAAACAGATGTAGATGTGAAGCCCGGCTCCATTCTCCAATTCTCCACGCTCTGTGGCCCTGGGTGGGTTGCTTTACCCTTCTGAGCGCCAGTTTCCTCTTGATTTCAAGACATCGTGCCTGTAATCCCAGTACTTGGGAGGCGGAGACCGGAGGATCCGCGTTCGTGGCCAGCCTCAGCTACTTAGTGAGGCCCTCCGCAAATTCGTGAGACCCGGTTTCAAAATAAAGGATAAAAAATAGGGCCGGGGGTGTAGCTCGGAGGTAGAACGCCCCTGGGTTCAATGCCCGGTACTGCAAAAAAAAAAAAAAAAAAAAAGACATCGTGGTGACCTTGCCACAGGCTGCCAGGTTGCAGGCACGACACTACACTGGCTCCGGCACTCCCTGCCCCTCCTGTGGGTCTGTGAGGCCTCCTGGACTAAGACCTGTGGTGTACTGTGTTTTGGTGCTGGGGACTGAACCCAGGGGCACACTACTTGAGCTAGACTCCCAGTCCTATATTAGTTTTTATTTTGAGACAGAGTCTGGCTAAGTTACTGCGATGGCCTCAAACCTGTGATCCTCCTATCTCAGCCTCCCAAGTACTGGGATTGCAGGCGTGTGCCACCCTGTCCCTACTTCCCAGCTCTGCGTGGTATACTCTTGAATTGTTAGTGATTTCCATATGCATGGCACAGAGTAGCTGCTCAAAAAATGTTTAATGCACAGGAGAGAGAACCCTACTACTGCCTCAGCATAGTGACATCTATTTCTGCAAATGCATAGATCAGTGTATGTATCCATACATTTCTGTTTAGGGCTTTGTTTTTATTTATTTATTTATTTTTGTGGTGCCAGGGATTGAACCCAGGGGCGTTTTACCTCCCAGCTACACCCCCAGCCCTATTTTTTATACTTTATTTTGAAACCGGGCCTCACTAAGTAGCTGAGGCTGGCTGCGAACCCGGATCCTCCTGTCTCAGCCTCCCAAGTACTGGGATTACAAGCGTTCGCCACCATGCCCGGGCAGTAACAAGATAGATTTTAAAAGGGGTCATAATTTGGCCCTAATGATTATTGCTTTCAGGCACTGCTTTGATACATCTTTTAAATTTGAAATTGGATTTCCAAGTACAGTATTGATGAAAATGGACCTACACCTTGTACCTGAAAACCCGACTTTGACATTATTATTGGTTTGCTTAGTACTGTTTAGCGTAAGTGGCGGTCTCTAACCAGAATAACAAAAGGCATTTACTTCTTTTTTTTTTTTTTTTTTTTTTTGCGGTACCGGGGATTGAACCCAGGGGCATTCTACCTCCGTGCTACACCCCCGGCCCTATTTTTTATACTTTATTTTGAAACCGGGTCTCACGAAGTTGCGGAGGGCCTCACTAAGTAGAGAGAGGGAGAGAGAGACAGAGAGACAGAGAGAGAGCTGAGGCCGACCGCGAACCTGGA
>PVJS01058462.1:0-11773 GCA_004027185.1 Glis glis
GGGGATTGAACCCAGGAGCATTCTACCTCCAGGCTACACCCCCAGCCCTATTTTTTTTTATTCTTTATTTTGAAACAGGGTCTCAATAAGTTGCGGAGGGCCTCACTAAGTAGCTGGGGCTGGCCACGAACCCGGATCCTTTGGTCTCAGCCTCCCAAGTACTGGGATTACAAGTGTATGCCACCACGCATGGCTTAGGATCTTCTCTCTTGATGGAAAGCAGTGAGCTGATTCATCTTATAATAAATCAACCAACCACATGAGAGGTACATGTTAAGATGATCTAGTACCATTGATATCTTAGCATGTATTGGGTTTAGCATTCCCATCTTTAAGACAGCTTTATCTAGAAGACAAACCCACTAGGCAATGACTAAGCATTAAAACTCAGCATCATAATAAACATCTAACTTACAAAGGAAAGAAAGTGTGTTACTTACTAGCTGTGTGGCCGTGGGCAAGTTACTTAACCTCTTTGAGCCTTATGTTCTTATCTGGATGAGGATTAAATCAGATGGAACATCCTACCTAATAGGTGGAAGATATTCATAAACATTAGCTATCATTGTATTCTCATGCTGATGTTGGTGGTAATGAAGTTAGGTACATTTATATTTTGTTGAGTAATAGTTCTCAAAGACTGTTCATTAACACTGACCAACTGGATAGAGACCTTCAACAAAATGTCCTGCTTTTTTCTGGTCCATTTGATTTATAGACTTGTACAAAGACTTTCACAGCAGGAAAAACAGGCTTCTTGATGATGTGTGCCTAGGAAGGCCATAGTGTGATAGAAATAAGATTCAGAAAGGGCTTCCCGGTCAGGATTTGAAAGTAGAATCAAAAAGGTAATTCGACTTTCTGCATAAATTGTGGGATGAAATACTGTGGCTTAGCAACAGCTTTAAATTGGCTAACAAATACATATCAGCTTGATAAAAGCCAACTAGTCAATGATCAATTTACTTAGTTTTTTAGATGGTGAATTTGCCCAATGACTAACATGACAAATTAAATTTATTAATAAACCCAAATCCTTAGGAATTACTTATAAAGTTTATAGCAATCTGTACTGAAGATTTCTGTGAAGTTTTCATAGACTGGTTTTCACTCTGTCTCCATAGCACAATTTTATGAAAAGTTTAATTTTCAAAAGTCGAGGGACATAGGCTTAAGTCTCCCATGAATATATTTAATCACTTTCCACGACTCATTCAAATTTATCAGTTTCAGCATAAGATTACATTACATATTTGACACTAATATGAAAATTCTGTGGAAGGAGCCACACTCATCACATCAATGTGAAATGCTGATTTTTTTCTCACCAATTGCTAGAAATAAAAATTAAGGTTTATATGATAGTTGAGGCATCCTTGAAAGAATTCTAAAAATGTCCAAATACTGAAAAATTTTAAATTTTCACATGCAAAAGGAATGGGAAGAACTCGAAAATGATTGGAGTGCTATAATGTTTTTTGCCTGTTTTGTTCTCGACTTCATCTCCAGCACCTAGAACAGTGCCTGACACTAGTAGGCACTCGATAAATATCTTGGGAATTCAGTGACGAAAAATCAGTCACTCTATGAGAAGAATCTTGGCTAATCAGCTCTTGGCAAGTTGATTTTTGTCATTCTAACCTGCTGTTCTTAACACCAGCAAGTACAAAAACCCTCAGAGGCTTTTGTTGATTGTATTTGCAGGATATGCTGGCTTTTCCAAAGAGGTGAGGGAAATTGTAAGCTGTCTATTTAGATAAGCATGGCAAGGCCATGCAGGAAGTTGTCCGGCTGTCTCCACGCTGCTGAAACCCACCTGGACTCTGACACTCAATGCGTGTGACCTCATTCAAGAGGTGACAGCGAGCTGCAGTGTAACTAGAAGAGGCTGACCAGCATGGTCCTACCTAAGCAATGGCTGAGAAACTGGAAATAGACTGGAGACGATGTAAGGGCTATGGCAGGGCTCTCTTTCAATATATGAAGATGTTTCCATGGAAACTACTGGGGCTTTCTTTTGTCTTCTCAAAGGGCCAAGTTAGAACCATGAATAGAAACCATGAGAGTGACAGACAGGGGAACCTGCCTGTCCTTCATGCGTCTTGGATTCTCCCAACCCTGGAGTAACTCATAACTCTTCTGTAAGGATGTTGGCGAGGAGTCGGGCATGTAAGGTGCTAAGGAATCGGGGCAGGGGGCAGCTGAACAAAGAGGCTTCCACATTCTCTTGCAGCCCACTACAGTAGAGACACGAATCTGGGTTCTTAGTGAGACACTGTGTTTGATCCTAGCTGTGTGATCATGTACAAGTTACTCAACCTTTCTCAGATTTAGTTTCCTCATTCATAAAGTGGAGATAATAATAGCACCGATCTCATAACATTGTTGTAAGGATAAATACAGTAATGGATGTAAAGTGCTTAGTATAGTACCGGGTACATAATAAACACTCAATAAGTAGTGATCAATTATGACAATTGAGATTTCGGTCTCAGATGGTTGAAGAGCTCACTAAGTTCTTCCAAGGGCAGGGAAGTTATTTTTTTGTTGTTTTCAAAATAGTTGCTTCCACAGATGACGCCCAAATATATACACAACACTTCAGTCTTTGCCGCGCACTCCAGACTTCTGCTTTGTTTAGGGGCCCGGGCGGAATGGAGACAGGAAGAGGAGCTGAGACACAGTGGCCAGGGGGCTGGAGTCCAGGCTGGGAAGTGGGCCTGTGAGTCACAGGCTGGAAAGCGACAGCCCCGTCCCTCGGGCTCCTGGGCTCTTCACTCAGGGACACATTTCCTGCTCTTTGCACTCTGCACCCATCCCCCAAGAGTTTCTTAAGACGAGGCCTGTGGCGGAATTGTTAGAAGCCAAAGCGAGGAGTGCTTTTGGTGTCTGCCAAGGAGGGGAAACTCCCCAGCCTTGAGAAAATTGTGTGTGGGCAAGCTGGCTCTCCCGCTGGGCCTCCCTGGCCATCATGGTAAAAGGGAACATTGACTTGCTTCCTCCTGGGTTGTAAAGGCTTAGCCAGCTTGTGAGTTAAAATGCCAAAGACATCATAGTCTTTGAACTCAAGGGTTACTACTAAAATAGTCCTTCCACAGCTCCCTAGGAAAGACAAAGACTTCAGTTCAACTGTGGCTGAAGGTGCCCCATCATCCCCTGGGATTTGCACATGCAAGATCCACACTGCGTGCGGGTTGGCATAGGAAGCACTGGTCACCTTGGGAGAGGAACTGATGTGGGGTCATCTCGGTCCAGACCCTCAACCTTTGACAGGTTTATGGAGGACAGAAGGCAGGGACGAATCTCCCCTCTTGGCTGTGACCTCCTTCCCCCTACTTCAGGCTGGGACCCTGTTCAGGCCGCTCCTCTGGCCTGCAGACTGATTAAGCCCCAGGAGGTTTTCCTGGGGTCACTTGGAAACTGCACAGGCTCTGGAACATATGGCGCTGATAAGGATCTCACTCTTCAAGATAAGAAGCTGTTTCAGGGAATCTGAGGAAGCCCGGGTTTGTTTCCATAAAGCTGGACAATGTAAAGTGTAATCCCTACACAGATGTAATTAGCTGTTAAGCATATTAAGGCTGTGAGGAGGGGGTGCTCCGCTGACTCATAAATCACTGTGGGCCCACCCCGGGGGAGCCGAGGCGGGCAGGTATCTTTTCCTGCTAGATTGTTAGAGTGGCACCTGATGATGGATTAGGAGGCGGAACTTACAGTAGTTCCAGCAACTACTGGGCTGCTAAGGAAGTGGAACCTGGGAGTGCCACCGTGAACCAAGGGCCCCTGGACCTTTTGTTTCCACAGTGAGGGAGGGTGTCGAAGAAGTATATAAAGGCCCAATATGGTGGCTGGCTCCCTTAGTGTTTTTCTGCAAGCTTGGAGATGTTAGGTTGCCTAGGAGGGCTGGGCGATCTTGGGGAAGGCTGCTTGCCCTCTACAGCTGCCAGCTAGAAGCCAAGCAATGACATTAAAGCTGTAGTTTTGTGTGGGGTTAGCATTCTATCAGAAGGAAGGGGACTAAGTCTCATTTTTGGCCAAGTAAACTACTGAATGGCCCTCACCTCCTGTGCTAGTGGCACTTAGACATTACTTCCTTTATTTAATATGAATAAAACAACAATAATTATCATTATTAGGAGTCTAATCTGTGCTAGGCAGAGTACTAAACACACACACATACACACATACACACACACACGCATGCACACACACACAGTCTCTTCTCTGATGAACTTCTCACAACTCTATGACCTAGGTTCTAATGTTATTGTTGATTTATAGATGAAAAAACTGAGATTTAAATAAGTTAATTTGTCCAAAGTTATACAGTTAGTAAGTAGTAAATCCAGGTTTAGACTCCAAAAGCTGATTCTAGAGCTTACGCTCATAACAAATAATTGAGGACTCTATAGTAGCATCTCTCAATAAGCCTTGTGGAGAATTCTGTCATTCCTCAGACTCCGACTGGTATCAAGATCAACCAAGAATGGATTAGGAAGGTCTTCTCTCTGTCCTCTTTGCCTGGTGCAGCGGGATCTTTTGAAATTCCCTGGGGCTTTTCTGTTATAGTTAATGTTCTGTTATCTGAGAACTTTTTGAGGTGGTGAAAGGACAGAAAGGCAGTGGAAAACACTTGCAGTCCTGTCTTTGGATTCCCTTAGTTTTATAGGGTTGGAACTTTTCAAGCAAACAAGCTACGGTCGGGATGGATGATGGGAGATGGTTGCAGGTTAAAGTCGGGATTTGTAAGTAAAATCTTGAGCAAGGCTTTTTCCTCAGAACTGGCCAGCCAGTGCCACAGTAGAAAGGCTCTCTGGAGTTTGCATTTGCCCCCTTGAGCAGCCCAAGGTGCCTCGGAGCACGTGGCTGGCATTCTACCTTTCTGCGAGTTGACCTTCTCTTTGTCTTCTGGTCTCTTCCAGGCATCTTCCATTCAGGAAGATGCAAGCACTAAAAATGTTTACTCTGCAAATCCAGTTCACCCCAGAGGCAAATTGTGACATCACGGCTCTCTTGAAGATGCCAGATAGAGCTTCCATTCACTAACATGTGATGGAAAATTTCCAGAAACCAAATCACTCTAAGTGGCAGCTTTAATGATTTCTCTTAAATGACAAGAGATTCTCCCACCAGGAACTTAATTAAAAGTTAGTCTCAGGCTACTGCTGGCCTCTGCAACCTACCAGGGTTCTTAGTCCACAAGAGTTAGGCTTGTAATTGTAAAGCTCTGAGTCTGTATTGGGGACGGTATGTCCCTCTTGAACATTTAACACACCAGATGGTGGGGTTTGCACAATAGATGTCGGATGGCAGGAAAGCCCATGGCTTTGTGACCAGCAAGGACCGGGTAGGACTCGGACAAGGAGTACCCAGGTCAGCCAGGCTATGGTGGGAGGCGAGCACAGCTCACTCCGTATCTTATCAATTGCCATTTTGTGTGATTTAAGACAGCCCAGCACTCAATCTCTACAAAGCTTGCGTGGGAGTCATGGCGGAAGTCTTCTGAATGCCATGGTGCTCATTCCCAGAGCTCGGGAGATAATGTCCCACCAGGAGCTGTGTGTGGCACTTCCGTAACTTTGCCCTGAGGCATAATAACAATCTCAAAGCATCTTTACATTTTCTGATAAAGTGCTCCCTCTTGCCTGCTGGCAGCCATGGATGAACATTACATTTGAGTTAAGCACTAAAAGCAGCAGGGGGCACTGAGATAAACTGCTGCAGTTATTAAATGACTTGCTGTTTAATGGCATGAAGACCCTCAGTAGTGTGGCAGGCCCGACCAGGTTTCCACAGTGATCTTGCATCGTCCGGGGCTGGCTTATGATGCTTTATTGGCAGCCCGCAGCTTGTGTTAATTGGTACGGACATGACTGGGGAGGGGTAGTGCCTGAGAGGTGCAGGCTGTCTTCTCAGTCCAGCCTGCTTCTGGGTAGCTAGAGTGGTGGGTCCGTTTGAAACTTGCCATTCATATTTGGGGCTCCCTGATTTTACTTGCTTTAGAACACAAGAGGTGGCTGAGTTACCCCTTAGTATCCACCAGCCATTTAAACATGGTGCTTTCCGTGGTCTGTGTTGAGACATGATGCTGTAGCTGATATCGACGAGCTTGGTGAACACTTCTTTGAAGCAGGTGCTATCTTGAGCCTTCTTCCTAGCTGGGCGCTGTGGTGCACATCTGCAATCCCAGTACTTGGGAGGCTGAGACAGGAGGATGGCAGGTTCATGACCAGTCTCAGCAACTTGGAGAGACCCTGTTTCAAAATAAAAAATAAAAAGGGTTGGGGGAGGTTGTGGTTTGAAGGTAGAATGACTCTAGGTTCAATCCTCAGTACCAAAAATAAAAAAATAAAACCTTCTTCCCAAGAGCAACTTTAAGACTATACTTAAGTCAAACTTTTTAAAGCCTGCTGGCATTTTATAAGAACTCAGTGTATGTAGGTTTTAGAGCCCCTGTACCTTTGGCAATGAAACAACCCAACCTTAAAATATTTAAATATTGTATTACATTGATAGCCATACTTAAACTCACAATTTACTGAAATACAGTGAAACTATTACATTAAAGGTAACTCTTCACTAGTATTTTCTGAAAACTCTTATAAAACAGCTGAGCAGATTGATCCCTATCTTTGATCTGTAACGTGTTATAAATATCCAAAGTTGCCTGAAACTGGGCTTGGGTGGATTTTGTTATAAACACTCAAGAAGCAGAGGTAATAGTGGGTCACTTCAGATGCCAAGAGTTCAGTCCCAGAAGGAACAAACCCCAAAGCAAATCACTGCCTTGAAGGTTTAACCCTTTTCCTGTTTGATCTCAGAATACTGGCTGCCAAGATAACTCGTGGATTACAGTCCAAAGGATTTTCTCGAGTGGATAAATGGAAAGAATTGACAATGACAAACTGAAAATCATTTTGCAGTCATGTTGCTGCAATATATGGTGCAGAAACCTGAGCTGGACATGTTTTGCTTAACAAGGCCTCTTTTGGATACATCTTATGTCAGCTAAATTATGACTGGTGAAAGACTTTTACTTCTGCTATATGTACTTTGTGAGAGTCAACCTGGTTACATGTGGAATGTGCTTGTTCATATAGGGCTCAGGATGAATTTGGAAGATTCAGCTGACAGTCTGAAATCTCTGCACATTGTTCTTACCTTGGTCAACGACCTTTTTGGCCAAGTATATTGTTTTTTCCTGGATAACTTTTATACATCTCCCATGCTTTTCAGAGAATGACATCAAAACAGTACTGGTGCATATGGGACAGCTCGTTTGAACAGAACACAGATGCCAGATCATTTAAAAAAGAAAAGGATAGCAAAGGGGATGAATGTAGCCAGATGCTGTGGTAAACTTAAGGTGCTGAAATGGCACGACAAGAAGGGGGTGACAGTGATGTCAACATCCCACAATGATACTGTGATTGAAGTAGACAGCAGACATGGAAAGAAAACTAAGAAGCCATGTGTCATTGGATTATGATGAGAATATGGGAGTGGTGGGCGGGTGGATCAGATGCTCACTTATTATTCCACTGAGCGCAGAAGGGATGAGGTTTGGTATAAGGAACTTTTTCTCTACCTTCTAAACATTGCAGTGCTGAACTCCTGCATCCTGTTCAAGAAGGACAATCCTGAGCACACTATCAGCCTGTATACTTCAGTCTGATGGTGATTGAAAGGATTCTGTAAAAGCATCATGAGCCAGGGCTGTAACATCTTGGAGGTCATCCACCTGATGACGTCACACTCTTCACCTGTCTGCAAGACATTTCCCCAAGAGCATACTACCAATCAGTGAAACAGAATCCAACTGGTGGCTGCAAAGTTTGCCGCTCACACAAGCGACAAGGATGGCAAGAAGATTCAGAGAGAAACATATTTTTGTGCAATGTTTCGTTTTGTGTAGTTCCATGCTTTGAAATTTATCACATAACAAAAATTATTAGATACTGATCATTATATACATTTTTTGTTGTGTTAAGATTACAGACCATCTCTCAGCAACTTAGTAAGACCCTGTTTCCAAATAAAAAATAAAATAGGGCTGGGGGTATAGCTCAAAGGTAGCATGTCTCCAGGTTCAATCCCTAGCATCATACACACACAAAAAAAGAGATTAGAGACAAGTTCTTTTTAGAAATCACTCCAAGAACAGTTTTTTTATTTTATTTTCACATTGAAAACCAGTCGTATTTGCTTCAACCTCAAAGTGTGTGTTTAAGTAAAATTAAATGAGTGCTGCCAAGAGCACTTTTTTTTTAAGGGAAAAGAATGAAGGAGATGTCCACAAAGGTGTCCATAACAATCAAAATGCTTTCAGATGTAATTAACAGAAGACCCAACTAGGAAGGGTTTGCCTCTGACCCTGACTTCACATGAGAATAACTTGGGGGGGGTCAGTATTGTTTAGATCTTCTTAGGGATTCTAAGACACAGTGAAAGTTAAGAACCACTGGTTTAAACAAGAACAGAATTTATTACCTCACATTTAAAAGTCACAACCAGATAGAGAGCTCACTTTCTTTGTACTTCTCAGGTCAGTGGGAAGATTATTTCTGGTCTACACAAGATAAGCTTTCATGTCCCCTGACTTCATGAGGGAGTCCAGGTCCTTCTCCACGACATGCAAGCACTTTACCCTATCCTGGAAGGTCTTCACCACCCAGCCTGAGGTCCTCCAGTTTAGAATGCCTGTCACCTACCAAGTCTCAGTCACCTCTGGATTTCTCTTGCTTTCTTTGAAGTGTCTGCTATGGATCCTATATTTTCTAACTTATCATTCCCATTGTTTGACAGGTGGAGGAGGCTGTTATATTTGCTCGGCACATCATGTTAGCCAATGATTGTGTTTTATTGCAGAAAAATATTTATCAGAGTCTTTGATGGAAACTTCAATGTCAAATAGTAAGGATTCTTTTATTTCTTTCTTTCTCTTTTTTTTTTTAGGGTTCTTTTAAAATGACATATTTTTCACTATGGTGAAGATTTGAATTAGAAGTAACTGTGCCAGGTGCCAGGTGCAGCAGATCCCATCCACCGCCAAGCCTCGTGAGGACTGCCTGAGAGCAGAAACTACTCCTGCCGGCCAGTCGATTGGCATTAAGTGACTGTGCTCAACAGAGATGAGAAGGTGTAGCTTTACTTGTGAGAGGTAAAGCTCTGTTTCTATGAAGAATCATAAGCAGTGAATCCAAATGCCCCTGTCTCAAGAGAGGATTTTAGCAAAGATAACATTTCTCTTATATCAGAGATAAGGCATCAAAGAAAGACGTTACCCTGAGCAAAGTGCAGCTTGACAGATCCAGGGAGACAAGCTCAGGCATTGTGCTAGTCTGCTTGGGCTGCCTTAACACAGTCAACAACAGACATTTGTTTTCACTGTTCTGTAGGCTAGAAGCCCAAGACTAAGGTTCAAACCTGTGTGATTTCTGGCAAGGGTTCTCTTCTTGAAGACATTTGCCTTCTTGCTGGATCTCCAGATAGAATTTCTTGGATACATTCATGTGAGGAGGCAGATAGAGACAGATAAATATATATATATATATATATAGAGAGAGAGAGAGAGAGAGAAAGAGAGAGAGAGAGAGAGATGACAAAAGGATTCCCATGTTTAGAATCCTAACAGTTGAAGTCTATTTATATCAAGTTCAAGAAGAGGCAACCCTAAATTACATTGGTTTGGGACACATACATCCATATTAAAGTTATAAATAGCAACCTTTTTTAATCACTAGAGGAATTTTTAATCACTAAAGATTGGATAGTGATTACATCTGATGAAGAAGTAGCAGAAAGTGATTGTGAAGGTCATGTGGGTGTCTTCTGGAACACTAGCTATATTCTATTTCTTGAATTAGGTAATTGTTCTCAGGAGTGAACCTTTTTGGGGGGATTTGAGTATTAAGATGAGTATTAATTTTGTAATTTTGGCTGTACATATAAGTCTTATGCACTATTCCAGGCTATGATAGATCTCATATTAAAAAATATAGGAATTTTATTTTATTTTTCTCTTTTGATCAGTTTTTAGATCTAATGGTATGACATGTGTTCGCAGTAGATTTATGATACTGACTATGTATGACAGGGGAGTACTTGTGATGCTTGGCATTTTGACCATGACCTACTAATCACATGTCCTAATTCACACTCATGTATTAGTAGGTATTATTTTTTAAACAAGGTTCCAATCGGATGGAACGGTGTTCAACATGGAGAAGAGGGACACAAATGAGAGATTGGTAGGTTGCACTAAAGATAAATTTTAGGTACCTGCTGATTTCTGGGCCGGATAAGCTGCTTCCCCAGGTCTGCGGTCCCTACGTGCTCATGTGGGTGCTATTCTTGTGCTGTTGTTTAGGGAAGGTTGTGATCAGGGCAGGAATGTTCACGTCCCATGTTCAGACAGAGCTTCCTTGGGGAGAGGAACAGGGCTCTGGAGTGTCCATTAAGGAAGGACATGGAGAAAAAAACAAACCCCAGGAGAGGTCCTCTCATGAGGATAGATATCTAAACAAACAGAACAAAATACCAAACACCCGTAAACTACTGCATGGAGAATAAGGATGCGAGGGCCACTGTTTTCTACTGGAGAGCTCTCTGGGTTTGGATGGGCTTGTATTGACTAGAGGGTGAGGAAGGGAGAGGCCAAAGGCCAGGGAGGATGTGCTTCCTTCCTCCTTTTAATTGTTTAGACAGTTATTACACACACACACACACACACCAGGATCTACAGTAAATGTTTTCTAAGAGTGGAATCTCCATATATGCACATGGGGGAAAGCAACCTACCTAGATAATAGTTTTTCAATATTTATATACATGTCGTGTTGCACAGAATACATGCACCTTCTGCTCTACTAGGTGTTTGTGGCAAACAAGCTTTGGAGTCAGGAATTTTATATTTGAATGCTTTAGGTCTTACTAGCAGTGTATCCTTTGGTAAGTTACCTTGGTCAAGCACTTATTCATATCCTTCTTATCTTTAGGGATGATTGTAGAGATTGATAACAATGTAAGGTGCCTAACATAGTTCCTAGCTTTTACAGTACTTTCTCAGTAAGTGGTAGTAGCAGTAGTAATTTTGTCTTGGTTGTTCTCTCATTGGGAAGATATGTTAACCTTTGAGACAAAGATTTAAAAATTGTATATTTAATCAAGGTTTTGCTGGGAAGTTGTTTCTGTTGGTCTAGAGTATAAAGGACAGTTGAAATGTGTGGATCATTTATTTTGAAAGTTACCCAGAGATTTCCAACAGGAGGGATTATCATATATTCATGTGTTCGTTCAACAAATATACAACAGGGCTTTGCTTTATGCTACATACTGTACTAAATAGCATAAATAAAATGGCAAGGAAGATAGATATATTTCTGCCTTCACAGAATTCATAGTACAGGGGATTTCCCCCCCCCCTTGTATCCTTTCTGAGGTTATGTAGGAAATATTCTTTGAGCTATTTTAGAATAATAAGATCCTTTGAGAAGTCCATTTATAGACCTCATTCTCCCAATAGGTCTCTCAGCCCTAGTGTTTTTGGAAGCAAAAGCTTACTGTGGCCGGGCGTGGTGACGCACACTTGTAATCCCAGTACTTTGGGAGGCGGAGACCGGAGGATCCGGGTTCGCGGCCAGCCTCAGCTCTCTCGCTCTCCCTCTCTCTCTCTCTCTCTCTCTCTCTCTCTCTCTCTCTCTACTTAGTGAGGCCCTCCGCAACTTTGTGAGACCTGGTTTCAAAATAAAGTATAAAAAATAGGGCCGGGGGT